>OZ007591.1:273864327-274154327 GCA_963931845.1 Maratus michaelseni | reverse complement strand
GTGCAATAAAACATGCTTTCTGTAGAATATGGAGTGAAAAGTATTTATCATTCATTTACAGTGTCACACAATTGAAAATGAAAAGAGTAGAATTTATAGATCATTAACAGGGACATATATAACCCCGTTACATCATATTCAATAGGAAAAAATTGTTTGCGGTGTATATTTAATTTTCATTATGTTATACTATTCCAAGTATAATAAATTAATATGCATTTCTAGGGTGCACTAAAACATGCTTTCTGTAGAATATGGAGTGAAAAGTATTTATCATTCATTTACAAGGTCACACAAAATAATTCGGTTACATAATGGTCTACGGGGAAAAAATGTTTGCAGCATATTTTACTAATGTTACTCTATTTCAAACATAATTAAATTCATATACATTATTGAGGTGCGCTAAAAGGTGCTTGCTGTAGAATATGATGCGTGAAACAGTTATCCTTCATTTACAGGGACATAAAAAAAAATCGGTTACTGTACTGTCTGTTAGCGATAAATGCTGGAAGTGAGTTTTCTGTTTTAGTATGCGTTTTCTCAAGTTTTTATATATTTTTTCTTATTACGTGGTGTGTATAAATTCGATAGAGCATATACAGGGCTACACGGAAGAATTCGCAAGCATTATTGTTTATGAGAGAGAATTGCTTAAGTTTATTGAGTTATGCATTTTTCAGCTGAACTATAATTAGTGCAGGGAAGTTGCAATCAGTTGATCAACCATTGTATTTCAATTGGAGATCAGGGTAGTTCCACCAATCAGAACTGCCTATTTGTAGTGTGTGACCTCTAGCATGACGTCAATTGCAACTGCACTATACTAAGATAATGTAATAAATACTGCAGAATGTAAATAACTTGTAGAATGTAAATAAATTCATATACAGGTCTACGCAAAGAATTGGATAATTTTGCGTCTATGAATAGTTATTTCTGAAAGTGCGTTTTGAGTTGTTATGTGTTTTCTAAATTGATTTTTAAGATATCTTATTTCGCCTTAAAGAAGGGAAAAGTTCCGTTACAATATTCCGGAAGTGTTGAAAAAAGTTACAAAATCTATGCATGACGCATGATTTTTCCTTTTTATTTACTTCTAAAAAAGATTTTACATATTAGAAAATGATTTTTTTAATTATTAATTATTTAATTACTATTGGTCGACTGCAGTTCACTCTTCTGGTTTGTTCTAATTTAAGAGATTTCCTGAAAAATTCCTATAACACAATACTTGAAATTAAAATTGTTGTCCTGTTAAAAAAAGAAAGAAACAAAAAACAAGGAACAATTAGCAAATTGCAATATAATTTTTTTAATTTATCACATATTTATAATCAAGGTTCACTATAAATTTTCTAGTAATTAAATTCTAAAACCTCATCAATAAAAGTTCAGATTGTTGAATCTTTGTGTTTTATTAAATATGAAACCCTCAAATAATATGTAAATGTCTAGCTACTAATTATTGTACTAATGAAGAAATAAGGAAATTTAAATTAAATGCACATTTTCATCAATTAATTACATATTGTTTAAAAATCATTTTTTCTTTTTATCTTTTATACGTTTAATGAACAAAAGTATATAACATTTAATCAGTTATGTTACTCTTTCCATGTTTATTTATGGGCATTTAATAATGTAATTAGAATTTTCGTGACGAAAAGTAATTAAAATATGAATAAATTTTAAACATTTGCGAAAATTTCTAAATTGTTTAGATTAATTTCTAAATGCATATTCTTAGATTATTAAGGTATAGAAACTTAATTTTGTATTTTCACCCATGCAGCTTGCATCAACCTTTTACTTTAAACATTTTTTTTATTATTATTATTCATTGTATATTTCAAATTAATTTTATTGAAACTAAAAATAAGAACCAAATGTATTGAAATTAGATTTGATATTACTTGAATGAAATATGATATTAAAATCAAGATCGTCCACATTCATGAGATTTGGACATCTGTGGTATGTGGTATGTGTGGTATGTATAATATTTGGATATTAGAACTTGGAATCTATACGACATTCAATATTACATTTTATCTAAACAATAGAAAATTGATTTTGTAAACAAGACGCAATAATTATCTTTAGATTTTCCCCAAAAATGTATTGAACACGAAAAACATATAGCAAACATATATGTGGGATTATGATGAATAATAGTTTGAAAACAACAGAAAATTCTTCAAATATAATATAAACAAAAAAGGTTTAATAAAATACCAACATATACAACTGAGGATTGCATTCGAATGCAAATATACAGGGTGTCCCAAAAGTCTCCGTACAACTTCAAAAATTTATTACAAAAAAAAACAATAGGCCTACAGCAAAAATAATTACAACAGTACATAGAGTAACTTATAAAGTTTTTTTCTACTACCTTAGTATGCTTGTACATGAGATCCTTTCGTTGCACGAAGAATATCAAGTAGATATTCCAATTCCATCCACGTGCGTTTCAGCATGCTAACATCAACAGTAGTTACAACTGTTTGATGAAATCCAAACAAAATTTAATAGTCGCATGGAATCGGAACAAAATATCCAAACAGCAGTAGCTACTGTTGATGTTAGCATGCTAAAACGTTCGTGGATTGAATTGGAATATCGTCTTGATATTCTTCGTGCTACGAAAGGATCTCATGTACAAGCATACTAAGGTAGTAGAAAACAACTTTATAAGTTACTCTATGTACTGTTGTAATTATTTTTGCTGTAGGCCTATTATTTTTTTTGTAATAAATTTTTGAAGTTGTACGGAGACTTTTGAGACACCCTATATAACTGGGTTAATATTTATGAACGATACGCACTTTCGTATCTCAATCTAAACATAATAAGCAAGGTTCTCTGAACATTGTAAAAAAAGTCACCCAACAACCATGGCTATAATCTATAGAACACTTTTGCTCGTGCTTGCGTGCTTTCCTTCTGGCCTTGTGTGAACTCATCGCCTTTATCGCTGCTCGTGAATAGTATTAATTCATTGAGTTCATATTACTGTTGTTGTTACTTCTTATTATTCCCACATATATGTTATTTAAAGTTTATAAATATAATAATAACTTATGTACAGTCATGAAAAAAAAAAAAAGAAAAAAGAAAAAAAGGTAGTCTTGCTAATTTTTCTGCAAATTATCTTATATAAATGTGACTTGTAACAATCGATTGGTATTAAAGTCTGCAAATTAATGCTAAACTTAAATTCTGCTTAAAGGATCGTCAAAATGTAGAAATTGTAACAAACTTTAAACTTTCCAATATTAACACTTAATTTTGGCATCGTTTTGGATTCTTCAGTAAACTTTACCTTTGGATACCAAACGGGAAGTCATTCTGCCCTGTAGTTTAGGAATTATGCAGATTTAAAGTTTGGAACTTGTAATGTTAATTTCATTTTTAATAGTTTGAAAATAGATTATACACCGGGTATTTTTTTTAAGCATAAATCAAAAATTACTTGGCGGAATTAACAGTAATTTTAGATTAAAAAAGTAATTGAATTCTAACTTATGAATATTTTCACAGAAATCGATTTCTAAAAGCTTCAAATATTCGAATTCAAATTTATAGCACAACCCCCCAAGTATTTTTTGAGTTATGCTTTAAAAAGAACCCTCATTGCAATCTATTTCGCAACGACTAAAAAGGAATTTAAGATTAGGAGTTCCTTATTTTAAACCTGCATAATTTCTAAATTACTTGATCGAATGACTTCCCGTGTGATATCCAAAGGTAAAATTCACCCCCCCCCCCACCCCCCCCCCAAAAAAAAGGGAAAAATTACATGTTAGTATTAAAATGTTAAATATTGTTAAAAATCCTGTATCCAGGCAACCTCTAAGCAAAATTTAGTTACAGCATTACTTAGTAGACGTTATTAGTAATCGATTGGTACCAATCACATTTTTATTCGACGATTTGTTAGAATTAAAATATGAAACCATTAAAATGGATCACAATTTGTGTAATTACTAAAATAGGTGTAAAAATAAAAAGGTTCTTTAAATAAAACCATTTTAAGATGTTAAAAACATTCATCGGAGTCCCGAGCGCTTTCGACCAGAACTTGGCCATTATCAAGGGTAGAAATGAGAAAAAATTATCAAATTCTCAAAACAATTCTCAATTTTTTTAACATCTTAAAATGGTTTTAATGTTTTAGAACCTTTTTATTTTCACACCTATTTTAGTAATTACACAAATTGTGATCCATTTTAATGGTTTCATATTTTAATTGATACACAAAGGGGAATTTTGTTCCAATTTTGGAATATTTTTCTATATATTTAATGATTTGTTAGAATGTTAGTAGGAGGGAATGTATAACTTTTTTTTTTCGTACATATGTACTTTAGAACATATCTATGGCAAAATTTGGTGCTGGTTCAGAATTTTGAAGCCTAAAGAAATCATTTATATGCAGATTTAAGTGCTATTAAACTGCATATCAATTTATTGCGTTTGGCTTGTTTCAGTTAAAACAAAATTAGCTTGAAACGTAAACAACTGCTTTCATTCTAATTTAGGTTTGGTTGATTAATCGGTTTTGAGGAGCTATATATTTACCATATTTTTTCCTGACGAGAAATAATTTAACCCATATTAACGCATTAAAGTGAATTACGAAATACTATTGAGGTCTTACCAGTGTTTTGGGTAAAGATATTAGAATATTTAGAATAACAACGTCCTAAATGTAAAATGACACGGTGAACTTCAAACTTAGAAAGTAATCGTCAAAAACCCTTTAGCAAGAGTCCATTATGACTTCATAAATCAAGAAATGATAACTACAAAAATTTAACCACTTTCTCTTAGTTTCTTTTGAAAAAAAAAAAAAAAAAAAAAAAAAAAAGCTTTTTATTTATTTTTTCTATTTAAAGTAGGGATCTCACAATAAGTTACATTAAAAATATTATATGGAGAGTATCTTTGTACTAAAAAACCACTTTAACTACAATAATGAAATATTCAGTGCCACTTTTCTTTTTCTATTTCTATAAATTAAAAAAAAAATACAGCATTTATAAATTATTTTAAAAGCGACTAGTGCTAATTTTTAAAGCAAGATTTTTTTTTTTTTTTAACTGCATTATACAGTGCCATTAGTAATTGTTTTATAGTCTTCTGATAAACGAATAACAACATCTTGCACAGAATTCACCAGAAAAATATATTTGTCTTGTCAAAGTAAAATATTTTAAGCTTGTTTATAATTTAAAAATAAACTTAAGATATTTTCCTCTTTTAATGGCTTGTTCATTAAATGAGCTGAGTCATATCCCTTTGTAAATGTTTTCATTATGTTTCACATTATTGGGAAAATAACATAAAATTTTGTATCATATTTTTTCCCCTTAAACCATGGCCGAAACGAAGAGTTAATAGTTCGATAAAGTACTTGCCGATAAAGGACTTACCCACTGTTACCTAGAAAAGAAAAATATAAATGCCATATATATTTCATTGACTTTGTTTTTTATACAGACATTAACATTTTTAAAAGCATAACAACCAATTTATTTAATTCCATCTAATTACCCGCATAGGTTGTACAATAGCATAATACATAGCATAGCATTAAATGTTAAAACTTATCCATATTTCTTGGCCTACATGTTTTGGCGTTTATCATAAAATATTATAAATTAAATGTCTTATATTGCAAGGAAAGTCATCTGATTTCATTTTTTTTAACGTAGTTTTTGTCGATTTTGTAACGTTTCATGCACCAAGTAAAGTTAAATTCTTTCTCTTCCTAACCCAGTTTTTTTTTTCTGCTTTTAGATAAAAAAAAAAACCAAACACCTGTAAGTAAAAACTAAAAGTAAACTTAATAAAAAAGAAAGCAAAAAAATAATAAAATCATCGAAGCAAAAGGAGCAAACGAAACACAAGAACCAGTTTATACCTTACACCAACCAGAACCAGCGAAAGATCCGAAGAGTAGAGGGTTTCATAAAGAAATTATTTTCAGTTTTTATTATTATTAATATTATTATTATTATTTGTTGTTTCTGTTGGAAAGATTTCCCAAGAAAGCTGTGTTATTTTATCTTTTTATTTATTTATTTATTTATTTTGCTTCTTTTTTAAGAGTGATAGTTAAAAACATATTTTTGTAAGGAGGGTAGAGGTTGTATTGTGAAACTTATTTTTTTATAACTCTATCAAAGTATTTTTCAAATCACTGTTTAAGTTTTCATTTTTTTCCTTTCAGCACTTAAAAAAACCCTTGAGTTTTCTCAAGTTTATGTTATAAAATTCAAATACATACCGATTCGATATGAATATGATAATAAATCAATTATTTTTTTAGAAATCAATCACAATTATTTTTTTACATTTCCTCTCTCTAGGCAATATATGCTTATTTTAATATAATTTTGTGGTGCGAACGTGTATTTTTACTTATTTAATTTCAGCTGCCGAAAAAGAAAAATTCTTGAGTATATGTTCGTCTGTATTGGGGGGTGATTTTTAGTTAAATATAATTGACAAGTGTTATGTTTTTAATAAATAACTTCTTTCCATAATTAATTCGTAAGTTGAGCAAAAAATCTTCATAAATACATTAATTGTATACAGAGAATATCATTAAAGACAGCATATCATATTCCATTCATTTATAAATGAAACTAATGTGACTGTAATTGATTGCCAATAAAATTTGTAAGATATTTTTTAACAAATACTTTTTAACAAATACTTAAATTTATATTAAAAAAAAAATACATGTATCAAATACTTCAATTGTACTTACATTGTAATTCATAAGTTCTTCTATTGAACTTGAATTATATTCATATATATTTAAATTTGTGAAAAAGTACTGTATCAAATACATGAAATGTACTTGAATTGTATTCAAAAAATACTTAAATTTGTGAAAAAGTACATGTTTTAAAATCATACAATATGTTTTTAATAAATACTTTTTCTCTTAATTTATCCGTATGAGCACAAGTCTTTATAAACTTATTAATTGTATACAGAGAATATCTACTAAAGAAAGCATATCAAATTCTTCACTCATTTATATAATTGAAACTGGTGTGGCTGTAATTTATTCTGCTTTTTCTTAAATATTTGAATTTGTGAAAAAGTGCATGCATAAAATATTTGATTTGTTCTTGAATTATATTCATAAGTACTTAAATTTGTAAACAAGTATGTGTATTAAAATCATAAAATGTGTTTTTAACAAATATTTTCGATCTTAATTAATTCGTAAGCTGAGCACAAGTTTGTATAAACTTATTGATTGCATCAAGAGAATATCCCCTAAAGACAACATAATAACTTCCATTCATTTATAAATTAAATTTATTTTTTAAACTTATTAATTGTATACAGAGAATATCTACTAAAGAAAGCATATGAAATTCCGCACTCATGTATAATTGAAACTGGTGTGGCTGTAATTTATTCTGCTTTTTCTTAAATATTTGAATTTATGAAAAAGTGCGTGCATAAAATATTTGATTTGTTCTTGAATTATATTCATAAGTACTTAAATTTGTAAACAAGTATGTGTATTAAAATCATAAAATGTGTTTTTAATAAATATTTTCGATCTTAATTAATTCGTAAGCTGAGCACAAGTTTGTATAAACTTATTGATTGCATTAAGAGAATATCCCCTAAAGACAACATAACAACTTCCATTCATTTATAAATTAAATTTATTTTGTAAACTTATTAATTGTATACAGAGAATATCTACTAACGAAAGCATATCAAATTCCGCACTCATGTATAATTGAAACTGGTGTGGCTGTAATTTATTCTGCTTTTTCTTAAATATTTGAATTTATGAAAAAGTGCGTTCATAAAATATTTGATTTGTTCTTGAATTATATTCATAAGTACTTAAATTTGTAAACAAGTATGTGTATTAAAATCATAAAATGTGTTTTTAATAAATATTTTTGATCTTAATTAATTTGTAAGCTGAGCACAAGTTTGTATAAACTTATTGTTTGCATTAAGAGAATATCCCCTAAAGACAACATAACAACTTCCATTCATTTATAAATTAAATTTATTTTGTAAACTTATTAATTGTATACCGAGAATATCTACTAAAGAAAGCATATCAAATTCCGCACTCATGTATAATTGAAACTGGTGTGGCTGTAATTTATTCTGCTTTTTCTTAAATATTTGAATTTATGAAAAAGTGCGTGCATAAAATATTTGATTTGTTCTTGAATTATATTCATAAGTACTTAAATTTGTAAACAAGTATGTGTATTAAAATCATAAAATGTGTTTTTAATAAATATTTTCGATCTTAATTAATTCGTAAGCTGACCACAAGTTTGTATAAACTTATTGATTGCATTAAGAGAATATCCCCTAAAGACAACATAACAACTTCCATTCATTTATAAATTAAATTTATTTTGTAAACGTATTAATTGTATACAGAGAATATCTACTAAAGAAAGCATATCAAATTCCGCACTCATGTATAATTGAAACTGGTGTGGCTGTAATTTATTCTGCTTTTTCTTAAATATTTGAATTTATGAAAAAGTGCGTGCATAAAATATTTGATTTGTTCTTGAATTATATTCATAAGTACTTAAATTTGTAAACAAGTATGTGTATTAAAATCATAAAATGTGTTTTTATCAAATATTTTCGATTTTAATTAAATCGTAAGCTGAGCACAAGTCTGTATAAACTTATTGATTGCATTAAGAGAATATCCCCTAAAGACAACATAACAACTTCCATTCATTTATAAATTAAATTTATTTTGTAAACTTATTAATTGTATACAGAGAATATCTACTAAAGAAAGCATATAAAATTCCGCACTGATGTATAATTGAAACTGGTGTGGCTGTAATTTATTCTGCTTTTTCTTAAATATTTGAATTTATGAAAAAGTGCGTGCATAAAATATTTGATTTGTTCTTGAATTATATTCATAAGTACTTAAATTTGTAAACAAGTATGTGTATTAAAATCATAAAATGTGTTTTTAATAAATATTTTCGATCTTAATTAATTCGTAAGCTGAGCACAAGTTTGTATAAACTTATTGATTGCATTAAGAGAATATCCCCTAAAGACAACATAACAACTTCCACTCATTTATAAATTAAATTTCTGTGGCTGTAATTTATTCCTAATAAGATTAGTTGGATAATTTTTATCAGATAACTTTTCATAAATACTTATATTTATGAGAAAATACAAGTATCAAATACTTGAGTTGCATTGATAAATACTTCAATTGTACTTGAGTTATATTCATAAAAACTTGCATTTGTGAAAAGGTACATGTATTAAAATTCTAAAATATGGTTTAATAATTATATTTTTGCTCGTATTTAATTCGTAAGTTGAGCATAAGTCATTATAAACTCATTAATTTCATACAGAGAATACCCACCAAAGACAGCATATCAAATTCCATCATTCATTTATAAATGAAACTTCTGTGACTGTAATTTATTTTTAATGATGTTATTAAGATAATCATTAAAATATAATGAAACGTTTAATAAGTTCTTTTGTGCAACGTATTTACATTTTCTATATACTGCTAGGAAGACAGTAAACAGCAGTTATTTCAATGAAATATCTAACATTGTTTGTTCTCTGAAAACATTTATAAAATCACTCTAACATCGTTCTGCGTTTCTTTTTTATATTTATTTTGATAGAAGGGAGAAAACCAGTTAAAGCATTGATTAATAATCTGGTAAAACATCTAATAAGTTTTATTTTACTGTAAATAAATTTATATAAAAAATAATGACACAATACTATCAATATAATCTCCTAATAAAATCTTTTGAACTTACCGATATAAAATAAAGAAAGTATTCTTCAAAATTACTTTTTATTGGACAATTTATCAGTTTTATTTCACAGAAACAGCAGTAATGGTGGTATTGATTTGCGATATCTAACTTTATGGTTTCATATTAAAGTGATTTATTTAATAAACGAAATTTCACGTGGGACATAACAGAGAACGAAAGATGATTTCCAAGACAGGAACATTTCAAATGATAATGTGGGAACTAACTCTATTTCGAAAAATATTAATAAAAAATAAGTTCTTTACGAAAAATAGTTTTACAGTGTTCATAATATACAGGGGATTCTAATAAAAACTTTCTGTTTTTAAAATTCAATAATCACTAAACGGTAATAGTTATTGAAATTACCCTTACTGGAGAGTATCGTTTGAAGACAGGAATTTCTTTAGTATGCTTACACTCTCAGAAATAAAACTCTCAATTTTGACGATTCCGCAATCCTCAGGCCTCATTTCGTTATTTTTGACAATCATTTCGTCACAGAGTGACGTGGTTTTTGACGAAACGTGAATCCTCAAATATCTTGACGAAACTGTGTTTCCTCGCTGTCAAAAATAAAATTCTCACTTTCGACGATTCCGCAATTCTTGAGCTATATTTCGTCATTTTTGACAATCATTTCGTCTCAAAATTAAGTGATTTTTAATGAAATGGAAAATCTCAAATATTTGACAAAAATATTTCCCCCATCCCCGGCCAGATAAAAAAAAAAAATTACACGAAAGTACCAAATTTACAATATATTAATAAAAACAGAAACTAAAATATTTCATCCTTAGAGGCCGCTATAACATGAAATTACTAAATTTCTACTTTATTTTTCATATCTGATAAGTTGCGTCTATTCTTTTTGTAACTTTAACATTTTTGTAGCGATTTTATGCATTTCTATTGCCTATTCAAAGATAAATTTTTCTAAACTTGCAGAATTTCGTTAAAAACGCTTCACAAACTGTTCTAAAGTCGCAAAATTTCGTTAAAATCGGTTAAAATAATAAAATGCGAACATCCTTTGGTCCATTTTCGACCGAAAGCAACAACCATTTTCCCAATAGTTAAAAAAAAAAAATCAAAATTTTAGGAGCTCTTTTTTATTTAAGAAATATATTCATATAACAATCAAATTTAAAAATCTCTTTCCCTTCAAAATCTTATCTAAAATTGATGAACTCTTCTCCAATATACACATTAAAATTTATTATTTCTGATCAACAAATTAATTAGACCATATTCTAATTATCATTGAACAAACGAAATTTCTCTAATAAATTATATTAATCAAGCTGTACTTTAATTATTTATTAACCATAGAAAAACCATAATAATAATAATAATAATCTAGCCTTATTAATTAAAACATGCAGAAATTATAACAGCACCGATAAAAATACTTATCAAAATATAAACACACATCGACATCCCATAGATACATTTTTAAATCATATTCAGTCCAAGTCCTTCTGGTGTAGGACACAGAACAGCGGCCGCCCACAAGGTAGTGAGTTCCATACCGGTTGAAGACTTGAGAAATGTTTGTTACTTTTTTTACGCTGTCAATTACAGATGCTTCAAAAGTTGTCAATAGATGGCGACACTACCAATCTTTTTTTTTGCAGTTTCTTTCGAACAAGCAATTTGACGAAATCAATTTTCTCAGTTTTTTGAGGAAAGAGATTTACTCGATTTGACGAAATATTTACTCGGAGCATTTCCCAGAAAACAGTTTCGTCAAAAACAAAGCAAATTTCGTGATATTTGAGTATCCATTTTTAAGAGTGTACAGGTTTTAGTTCCAAATATCATCGATAGATGGCGCTGCACAGTCACAAAATGTATTAATACTCAAAATAAGCTTATATTTTAAAAGGCAAACCACTATTTTTTATATTTTAACAACTAAACAAACTAAAGGAAAAAATCTTAGTGAACTTTGATAATTTTTTTATACTTATTTTGACTGTTATGACACTTTAAGACCACCAAACGCAGTTTCACAATGAAATTTGGGACTAAAAAGTCCTGGGTGATACAGACAATATTGTTACAAGTTGTTACACCCAATCAATGTTCACCGTTACCCAAAAGATGCTGAGTGTGAAATTTTCTTTCATGAATTTGATGATGTTAGACATTTATTTTTAGTTGGATTGTGCAACTGTATGCATACAACACGCAAGAAGAATTCTCTTTATTTTGTTGTAATTGTCGTTGCTTTGTTCAGACGTAATTTGGGGAAATAATGTCAACTGGCCAATGAGATCATGACATTTAATACAGTGCGTGTATCAAATACATGAATTGTAGGCTTTTTTTTTTCGGACTAAATTAATTGAGATCAAGCATACAATTAATAAAAATTGAAAGCACAGAAAAGTTCTAGATTTAATTTCAATCAGACTTCAGGTAGTTATACAACAGCAGTAGTGGAGTGTCTACTTGAAAGTGCACGTTGATTGTTTTGAGTGTCTAAGATAAAGCAATGCTATTTTGTTTTATTTTCCCAAGGTAAGTGCTTGAATTTTCATAGCTATTCATCAGAATTTCTATACAATGCCAGTAGTACAAAATATTTTAAACTTAAACGATTTCTCATAAGCTACTAATCTAGACTAACAATGTGAACATCAGCGGTTCGTTTTAGTAGCGGCCATGTTTAAATAAAAGGCCGCGCAATCTCTCCTACCGAAATTCGAGAGTTTGCCCATCTGCTACTTAGGAGAGATGGCGCATTGTTCCCATTAGTTTTCATGCTAGGAGAGATTACGCAGCTTATTGGTAAATTTGTATAAAAAGAAAGTAAAAATGAAAATGGACTAATTTTAAGTTAAACGTGTTATCAAGTAACTTAATGTTATTTTGTAATCTTATCTGGACTTGCCTTTTCCGATTCTTTATTTTTTCTTCTTTAATTAAAGTTTTTTAATCCTTTTTGAAATTATTTCTTTTTTCTGATTCTGTAATCATTAGGTTCAAATATTCTCTCCTAATACAATAATATTTGTTCACAAAAACCTTACAACAATGTCATTTAAGTGTCATTATTATTGTTAACAATTTAATTGTAGTTATTATTAGTAACAATCTCTCCTACCCATGTGCGCAATCACACCAACCCTGTAAGGTCAGATTGCGCAAAATAACTTTCTTGGTTTTATTACAACTGTTCTATTAAAGTACAACATAACAACAAAATATCAATGGAAATGCATAAAAAACAAATGAAGTAAAAATTATTCATGGGTAGTTTATCAAAAAATTAATTTTTAGATTTTTTATTGTTATTCTTTTGAATTGTGCACCAGACTCTCCTAGCTTTACCTTAATAATATGTGAGAAAAGAATATAATACATTTACAACAGACGATGTAACTGCTAATAAGTAAACTTGTCTGTAACGGATATATATATTTTTTTTTTTTTTCGTTATGCGATTTCGTCCTAGAAGATTTTACTGTACAGCATTTTTCAAATTTTTAAGTCTTCAATACATAAGAATATTGATTAACGATATTAATGATAACTGAAACATTTACATACAAATAGAGATTACAATTGACTTAAATACAAATAGATTTAATAGAATACAAATAGATTTAAAAAAAATTAATATCACAGCTTAAGGAGCTTTTTTTTAAGTAAAGATCATAAACAAGAAAGAAAATAAAGTTAAAATAAGTATTTTTGTTTAGAACTCCTCATACGAGACAATTTTTAACCATATCGACGTGAATTCCATGTTTTGTAGAAATGCAATCGGGCCGGTCCCGGCCGATTAAGTTTTTGTGATGGCCGTGCTGGGCTCGAGCCGAACTTTACCTTTTATACCGGGCCGGGCCAATAAATTTTTTTGTTCGGGTCGGGCTGCATTTTTTTCTATAGGTCAGGCCGGACCCGGACCAGTAAATTTCTGCCCATGCAGACCTCTAGTTGGTATTTTATGCTTATAAGGGTTTAGAAATGTAATTTTCCCCTCCCTTCGGAACTAATCCCCCCAAGCCCGGGATGTAAAAATCCCCTACTGGAGAAAAATGTCTGAATTCAACACTAATTTTAGGTATATTTATGGCTGTTATTCCGGATGGAGCAATGCTGGGCGGATTAGCTAGTTATTTGTAATGAATTTGTGAAAGCAGCGGAACAAGACTTTTAGAATTGCTATCTGTTAAGAATATTCTCAGTTCTGTGTTCAATACTTTCAGGCACATTCACATTTCTGTATTTTCTTTTCGGGAAAATACAGAATTTAAGGTGGCAACACGATTGCTAGCACAATTTTATTTATTTTTTCCAGTGTATAGTTTTTCAACAACTCCTTTAACGCAGACTAGCAGCATACTGATCACCATTTTATGAGTTCGACTGAAATATGCATAATATCCTGTTATATCACAACATAGCTAACTAATCGTTTTTTAATACGTGATTCATAAAGTTTTATTTCTGAAATTATTGTTTTGTTTTCATAGAGCCCAATACTACAGCAAAACAATGTTTTGTACAGCATTTTTAGAAAAATAATTACATATCTCTCTATTAAAAAAATAAGTAAGCTAACGATGCTGTCATTGCCGTAAGTCAATTTTTGTGACCGAGATCTTTCTTATAATAAGAAAACTATTACATATAAAAATGTGAAAATTGATAGTTTTAAACAGAAATGTTCGATAAACACGCTGAATCCGACAATTTTTAAATCGAATAATTATTTTAAGCACTATTTAATGTTGAAATCGATCAAAATAGTTCCGTTAAAAATGTTTTATAGGATCAAAATATATGCATAGCAATTTTACCACTTTTCGCAGGCACATATTTGACGAGTTTAAGGTGTGCAGTTTGCAATTATTATTATTATTTAATTTGATTGATTTTTTTAGGGTATTTTAAAAATTTTTATTCAAAATTTCATTATCTGAATGGAGATTTATTACATATTTCGAAAAAGTCTTTATTATTATTATTATTGTTATTATTATTATTATTATTGCTGTCAAAATTTTAAAACAGCGCAAACAATAATATTTCCTTTCAATAAAAAAATAATTTTAATATTCACGTGTAAATATTAAAAACAGAAAGAAAACTTTAAAATAATGATTGAATCATTACGAGTTAAAAACAGTAAGTTTGGAAAATTATGTCATATTTAAAATGCCCAAATAATAATATTGCCAAACAGTTTCAACAATTTCAATTATTTACACGAGAGATTTTTCTCATGTTTCGAAAATGTCATTTTTTTTACCTGTTGTTGCAAATTTTAAAACAGCGCAAATAACTAATAATATTTCCTTTCAATTTAAAAAACGTATTTTCACGTGAATATTAAAAAAATAAAAAAAAATTTCGTAAAAATTACGTCACTTTTAAAACGTTACATTTAAAACGTTTTATTTAAAACAATTTTCTTAATAGCGTCGTTATAAAATTTCCGGGAGGCAGCAGTATTGTTTATTTAGTCATTTTATACAAGCGCTGATTTTCAAATGTTTAATTGATCTTATTTAATCAATCATGAAAGAGCCGCTATAGCTTTGGCGACAGCAGTTGATTCGGCCTTAAGAACCGAACAATCCCTCAACAGAAGGGAAATGAATCGCAACCCGATTACAGAAGATCACCACTGGTCGTTTAATTATAATAAAACCTTCGATAATCTTTTTAAAACACAGCTAATTAGCATTTCATTAGACCTTGCGGTGTCTGAACGCGAATTGGTGAGTGTAGCTTGTAGGTGGCAGAGCCTCCAAATGTAAAAAGTAAATGTAGATAAATATTTATCAACGCTAACCAAGCTTTTTTATCAATAAATTTTCATCAAAATCAATAATGTTTGAAAAAAAATACTTCATACTTTGTGTATTTTTAACATGTATCCTTTTAATGATTTTCCTGTGAAATCATATACAATGAAAAATAATAAAGAAACCAGCAATAAATGTAAAAAGAAATCTTTTAGTTCTCTATTTCGTTTAGTTATCAATAATAATAATAAGAAGAAAAATAAAAAAAACACTTCCACTTTTTAAGTTCTAATTTTTTTTCTTAGTAATATAACATGCTTTTTCTCTATTAAAAATAAAGAAGAACATTCATTTCTTTTGACTTATCTAGAAATATATTTGAAAGTAAATTTTTAATCTTTGCATTCCGTTTAGTTCTATGTCTGCGATAAAAAATGAATAAAGCATATTTTACATTTCTCGAGAAAAATTATTTTGAAACATGCTTGAAAATATTTCAGCACACGAGGAAAAAAAAAAAAGGACTTTTTTACTATACTTCGACATTAAATTTTCCAATTCATTAAATAAAAATTCGTATTTTTACGTGTAATTATTTAAAAAATGAAAGGATTCACACATGACTTTCCTTAAAAATTTTACTTATCAAATATTTAAATGCAAATATTTAAATCTGTAAAGTCAACATTTTTAAAAAGATATTAATGTTTTAATTCATAGAGGCAGCTTTAATAATAAATCTTTTATTTCAAAAAAAAAAAAAAAAAAAAAAAAAAAAAGGTACAATTTGCTCTAGGAAAATAGTAATTATATAAAATTTCTCTTTCTTCCCAGAATTTTTTATAAAGGATATTTTTGGGGTTTTGTTTTAAGTAACATTTACTAAAAAGGAACATAAATCATGTCATAGATCATTTCGAATATTTTTGTTTTTAGAATGTGTTTCCAAATATCAATAGAACTTCACTGAACAACAACAACAATAAAAAAAAAGACAAATGTTTCTTAATCTAGGAAAATGTGATCTAACCACAAACGAAAGTATACAATAACATCTTCCCAGTTACCCACGATTCCGAAAAGCGTGTTTCATCTTTAGAAAACTCTGAAACTAATATATTTTCGGGATTGAAAAAAAAAAAAAAAAAAAAAAATTTATTATAAAGACAAAGTTTTTTTCACTGACTTTGTGACGAATATTTTTTGTTGATGTCAACGACTGCGAATATTGAAAAGTGGTGTGAATATTCGCGTACGAAAAAACTCGTTTTAATCACCAATTTGATTTTTGACAATCGCGAACGCGAATACGAATATCTTTCGCCAATGTTAACGAGTATTCTCGTAGGCGAATATTCACACCACTTTTCAATATTCGAATCCGTAGACATCGACGAGAAATATTCGTATTCGCGTTCGCGAATGTCAAAAATCAAGTAGTGATGAATACGAGCATTCTCGTACGCGAATATTCTCACTTTTTTACACTATTGCTAATAGCATTCAAAAATGTTTACAGCAAATATTCGCCTACGGAAATGATATAAATCAGGCGTCTGTTACTTCGTTAGTTTTTAACACTTTTTTATCAATAAGTTTAATATTTATCACTATTTATCAATTCCTTGTCACTTTTTTCCCGTTACTTTTTTTCTGGTTACATTTTTCCCTAGATTCGTAAGGGGAATATATAAACGAAAGAAAAGAAATGTCGACTGAAAAAAAAATCTCAGAAAATTTAGATTCCATGCAGACGAAAACGAAAGTTTCCTTGTGTAACATGCAGGGGTTATATATATGTTATTTGATTTTCATTTCAAAGTAAAATCAGGGCCTGATTAACGCACAGGCCAACTAGGCCATGGCCTTGGGCCCACTGCTGATGAGGGGCCCAAAATGAATAAAATGATTTGGAAAAAGTTTCTTAAAAATGAAGTTTTCTGCAATTATTTTCTCAAAAACAAAACAAATAGATTTTGCTTAACTTGGCAACTGTATCATAATATCTAATAATAATCCTCGAAATTTTTTCTAGCTACTATTTTAATTCGAGGGGGCCTCAAAAAGTTGCTGGGCCTTGGGGCCCCAGATGACCTTAATCGGGCTCTGAGTAAAATACTTTTCTTACATACTTTATTACATAATCTTAAGAGAACATAACTGAAACACCAGCTTTTTAGAAAGTACAGTGAAATTAAAGTAAGGGAATATATAAACTAAAGGAAAGAAATGTCGATTGAAAATTTTAGCTTGCGCACAGAAAATTTAGCTTGCATGCAGACGAAAACGAATGTTTCCTTGTGTAACATGCAATGCAACCCTAATGTCAACAACTTGACTGTCCCACCCCAACCGATTTCTGTAACCAGCTTCATCATTAGCCAGTCCACCCTACTCCATAAGGTAACATGAGAACACCCTACTCAGCACAAAATCATGGAAGGGTGGGGTGAGTGCCGCCAACCCTCCGAATTAAAACCCCGAGGGAGTATAGGGGTTTCTGATAGGTCCTCTAACGAGATATTCCGTCGTCTCAAAAGATTTCCGGGTCACAGCAGAACTTGAACCAACAGCATCAAAAACCGCGCTTATTTTCCATTTCTGCAATATAATGCACGCATATGAGCAAGGGAATTTCGACTTATTTTTATGTATTTTGTTGTTATTGTTAAGCAGTTCTTCCCCACCCTCCCATGCCGTCCATTCTTGTTAGCGTGTTCGTGTTTTTTGCAAGCTTTTGTCCACAGAAAGCGATGGAAGAGATATGAAAGCCATGTCCCAAGGCCAATTATTATGAAGGAAGATAGGGGAATACACAGCTTTTCCGTGGGTTCATAACAATGAACTTTCAGGTTCGCGGTTCTACGCAAAACGATGAGGCGTTGGCAGGCTGTGTGTGCGAATTACATATCGCGACTGAGGGGAAGATAAGGAAAAAGTGTAATTTATTCATAGGTGTTTAGGAAAGAAATCAGGCTTGAAAAGAAAGGATATCAAAAGTCGATGGCGTTTAATGTTCCCTTCTGCTTCTATAAGACGTTACGCAAACATTATCAGAAGAGTTCGATCAGGAAATGCGAAAGCATAAAATATTTTCATCGGTGAATATCTAATCCAGGAAATATAATAAAAACTAGCAAACATTTTCGTTTTTCTCTAGGCCGATGCTTTCTTAAATAAATAAAGTAGGATTCTGTTTTTCATAACAGTGTGCTCAGATAGATTATCAATGTTAAATAAAGGCAGGTTCCAGAATACTGTATTTTTTCACAAAATATTTTCTTTTTAGTAACGCAGCACAAAAAAGGAAACAGGATGTAGATAACTGTTTAACGAAAGTATTATAAAACAGTTAACAGAATAAATTTATATATAATAAGAGTAATAAGTAAAGAGAAAAATAGTCCGATACATTACTACTTGTAATTTGAAACAGCTTATTTTTACGTTTTTAAATATACCATATTATAATCTTAACAAACATGAATCTAGCACTCATTTTTGATAGTTGACAAGAATTGTTTTTAAACTTATTGGAAAGTTCTACACAAAGAAAAAAAAAAGAAACATTTCAAACAGAAATATTACTCTTAGATTGAGTTTTAAATAATTTTCCAGAAAATATAATTTAAATATAATTATCTTATAAATTACAAACAGCGTATTGATTTTGCTCTTCTATTAAGGTGGTTATCCCTGCTCAAAAACGTGAAACTTCCTAACACATTTTCTCATTTTAAACATATAGTCATAAAAGTGGCCGGCTTGACTATTGAAGTGATTTGGAATCGAATAGCGTTTTCCATTTTTTTAAATAAATTACTTATCCAGTTATACACTATTCTTATCACGTGACGACATTTTTTTTTTCCAATTTCTCGCGTTGCCGCTTCGGGAATTCGGTTCAAAAGTCCGATTTTGACAGTATCTTCTGAAATATCTTCTGCCGTTACCGAAAAATGGAAAACGTCATTCGATTACACAGTTTCTGAATAAGAACACTTGCCAATTTCGTGCGTTTCCGAAGAAAAATAAATTCAGAAATGTGTCAGAAAGTAGCTCCTTTGGATTTGAGAACAGCCTTAAAATAAATGTTTTTTGTGAGAGAATTTTTTAGGTAGATTTCGTAAGAAATACTACCTATTACATTCTCCTCTAGGTTGGAATTTCTGGAAAATTTTTGCATATCTACGCCGATCATGACTCCCAGAACCCAAAACTACCGCAAGTTCAAAACTTTATCTATCTACCTATCTATATCACTTTTTTATGGACACGATAAATTCAATAATTCTGCAGAAATCTCTTCCAAACTGATACATAAAATCAAGGGGCATAAAATATCGGTCAAGTTCGTTAATGGGCAAAATCGAACTACGGGGAGGGGGGGGGGGGGCTTTTTGTGAAAACAGAAAAAAACCCATAACATCTTAATTATAATACGCATCGAATCCGTTTAAAGTTATTATTACTTCTAGGAAAAGGGCTGAAAGTTTATTTATGACAGATTTTTGATATGATTAAAAATGGCCTCAAGGGGGGGGGGGGGATAGGGGTTTCAGAAGAAAAAAATTCATAACTTCGTCAATTCACAAGATATCAAATCCGCTTAATTTTATTATAAATCCTCTTAATATTATCTACAACATTTATATTGACAAGTTTTTTACAGGATCAACCCTTACAGAAAATAAATAAATAAATAAATAAATAAATCCCTGCAGGTTCCGCCCACAGACACGGGTAGATTTCGAAGTGGGTGGTCCCAAATGCCGCATCAGGGCTAAAAGGTCATTTCTTCTGCAATTCCAAATAAACAGGCGCCTCACGTTCTGCGTCTTCGAAATCTACCTGTGCCTGTAGACCGAGCCGTCAGGGATTTATTTTTTCATATGTATATTTTTGTTATACTTATTCCGTGTAAAGAGAAAGAACTGTTTAGTATTCGTTTGAAGAATTTATTTTTGCTCGCTCCAAATCACTTTCAATTTTTAAAAATCCGACCTATCATCTGATTCTGTGAGGTTTATAATATGTATTTATAAGATTTCATGTTTTAGTTTGTGTGTGCGTCTTCTGATCAATTTTTAATTGTTATATAGCACCCTAATGCTAATTAAAAATAATTTACCATGCCAGTTTAAAATTGGAAAACATGTCCTTCCAAGGAAGTCAATTGTGTAATATTATATTAATACGGTATGCTAGAGTTTTAAACAAATTTAAAATAAACATAAGATTTTAAAGAAATATTACAAGATGAAGAATTAGGAGTATCAATACGATGCTTATCTTTAACACACGCTCATTCACTCACTCACTGAAAGAATGCATTTTTTAAACTTTCCAACCTTGCTCGAAAGCGTTTATGAATTCAGTTTGTCTGTCAGTCTGTTTGTGTTCTAACTCACGTAAATATACTTGGAGTGTCATGCAATTGATATATGTTATTGGGGTTTACTATGACATGTTTGGTATTGAAAATAAAGGTTGTAGCACTTATTACAGAGACATCCAAAAGAAAACACTTTCGAACAAGGTTGGAAAGTTTTAAAAATACATTCTTTCAGTGAGTGAGTGAATGAGCGTGTGTTAAAGATAAGCATTGTTCGAAAGTGTTTATGAATTCAGTTTGTCTGTCAGTCTGTTTGTGCTCTAACTCGCGTAAATATGCGTGGAGTGCATGCAATTGATATATGTTATTGGGGTTTACTATGGCATGTTTGGTATTGAAAATGAAGGGTGTAGCACTTATTACAGAGACATCCAAAAGAAATCCGTTACCTTACGGTCTATGGCAAAAAATCATTAGCTGTTTATTTCAATAATGTTACACTATTTCAAACATATTAAAATTGATATATATCACTGAGGTGCACTACAAGAGGCTCACTGTAGAATAGGGTGGGCACTTATAGTTCCTTTATAGGAACACTCAAAAGAATACCGTTTCATTACGGTCTATGGAGAAAAATCGACTGCGGTATATTCAATAATGTTTCATTATTTCAAAAAATATTGAAATTGATATATACAGTAAAACCTCCATAACGGACACTCACGAATATCGGACACCCCTATTTAACCGACACTTTTCCAATCTCCACTCCCAAAATCTAAATTTTTCTATGTTTAACCTCTAAATAGCGGACAAAAGTTTTGGCGATAAAGGATGAAAAATGTTTTTTTAACGCAAAAGAAGATGGGGAAAAAAGTAAAAAGCCTCTACATTTATCAGGGCAATGTGTCACAAATGTTGTGACCACAAATAAATGTAGGGGGTTGGCCTGGGGAATCTCCCAATTTCGCAATGTATTTTGTATCGATTACTGTTTGATTCTTGAGGCTTAATTGACATACATTGTTCAAAGTTTCAAACCATGTTAACACCATTTTTATCGTTTTCAAAATATATTGAGTTTTACGTACTCTGATTTTAGTGTCTTGTCTGTGATTGTTTCGAAAATGGCCGCAAAACGAAAGCGATTAACATTAAAAGAAAAATTTGAAATTGTAAGTGTAAGTGTAAGTGAATGTGAAAAACAGAAATTGAGTTTACGGATACTTGCCGAAATTTTTATAATAAGTGAAACACAAGTGCGAAAGATTTTACGAAATAAACAAGAAATAAGGAATTTGTGGATTACTAACTCTGATTCTAACACCAAAAATGTGAAATTGCGGAATACTAATTCTATTGAAATTGGTTCTACAATTCTGAATTGGTTTACTTCACTTCGTTCAAAAAAATTCCTATCAGTGGGCCTTTGATTCAGGAAAAGGCTTTAGAAGTCGACAAAGAACTCGGATTACATGATTTTAAGACTTTGAGTTGGATGGCTGGAAAAGTTCCGGTCCTTTCAAAACAATATGTGAAAAAGCAAAATCTGTAGTTCTTAAAAAAGTGGATGATTGGCATGAACCACTGCAATCAATTCGTAAAGGTTATGAGGAGGGAAACATTTTTAATACCGATGTAATCAGACTCTTTTTCAGAATTTTTCCGAATAAGACTTTGTGCTATAAAAAGGAAGACTGTATCGGCGAAAAAATGTCAAAAGAGCGACTCACTATTTTATTATGTTGCAATGTATTAGGAGAATTTAAAATCTCTCTTATAAATGAAAAATCTCTGAAGCTCATTTGTTTCTCAAAGAACATCCAATTTAATAAATTTGGTGTTATGTGGAGATAGAATAAAAAAGCGTGGATGACCAGTTCTTTAGTGATTAAATGGTTAACTTCCTTTGAAGTCACAACTGTTACTATCTGTGCTATTGAATGTATTAAAAAAATAGCTACAGATTTTTAATAAATGTACAATAATGATGAAATTTAACTTTCATTATGCATGGTCCGCTGCTTTCCAAGTGGTGTTTTACTGGCATGGGGAACAGTGATACACACTTTTAAGCTTTAAAAATATTTTTCCTTTAAAAAACTATTAATACTTATGCTTTGTGAAAATTAATACATAAAGATATGAAACTAAGGTGTATTCATGAATTCACTTCACATAGAATCTTAAAATTTCAGCAGAAAAAAAAACTTTAACAGAGTGGCCCACTGTGCCCTATCTTCTCCTACATAAAATAAATGTCAGCGCTTTAATTTTGGAACGTTGTATAAATATCAGCTGCAAATTTCACTTACAAAAGTATTTTCAAGCAATATATATATATATATTTTATATCACCGACTGTAAGTTCTTCTGTATGTGAAGTCAATTAATTGTGCTATTGAAATCAGGACAATTATTTGTGCTATCTTTATTGACAATTATCTGTGCTATTGAATGTACGAGGGTCGATCCAGAAATAAGGTTCCCATCAAATTTACAAATAGACAACATTGTTTATTCTCATAGAAATTTACATCGTTGGAAAGAAGAAAGTTTGCCCTATTTCTCTACATAATCGCCATCTTTTTCTACTCATTTTTGTAGCCGGTGCTCCAATTTCTGTATCCAATGTCGTAGAACACCGCCGCCAAGCCGCTGAGGAAGCGTTTCACCTCTTCTTTGACGTCATCGTCGCTCCGGAAGCATTGGACACCCAAATGTCGCTTTATCTTGGGATTATCACAAGTGATAATAACTTGTACTGTTCAACCACGCTTCTAAGAACCCCGGTTGGCAGAATGCCAAGCCGATTCCATTCACACTGTAGGGAGAATAGCCCCAGCAAAAGAAGCTGAAATTACCACACTTTATCTTAGGCAGCGTACTTACGGCTTACGGACTTCCCCATTTTCGACATGGACTAGCCATTTTCGCCCATACGCAGTTCGCTCCAGGTTTCTATCAAGCGTGGTGCATCAGTACCCCAAGACATGTCCAACGTTTCCGGAGCGACGATGACGTCACCAAAGAGGTGAAACGCTTCCTCAGCGGGTTAGCGGCGGAGTTCTACGACATTGGATACAGAAATTGGAGCACCGTCTACAAAACTGCATAGAAAAAGATGGCGATTATGTAGAAAAATAGAGAAAACTTTCTTCTTTCCAACGATGTAAATTTCTATGAGAATAAACAATATTGTCTATTTATAAATTGGATGGGAACCTTATTTCTGGATCGGCCCTCGTATTAAAAAAAATGGCTATAGATTTCTAATACTGCGTTCGTGTTGAAATTTAGTTTTCATTATGCTTGGTCCGCAGCTTGTCAAGTCGTGTCTTACTATACCCTAGGCATCGGGAACAGTAAGACACACTTTTAAGCTTTAAAAAAAATTCTTTAAAATTATTAATATTTATGCTTTGAGAAAATTAATAAATTAAGATAAGAAACTAGGGTATATTCAGGAATCTAAAGTATATTCAGGAATCTAAGGTATATTCACGTATATTCATTTTTAATTTTCAGCGGAAAAAAAACTTCAACAGTGGCTCACTGTGCTCTATCTTCTACTACATAAAATAAAAGTAAGTGCTTTAATTTTTAATTTGGAACATTAAATAAATATCAGCTGCAAATTTTATTTACAAAAGTATTTTCAAGCAATATATATTTTTATATCACCGACTGTAAGTTTTTATGCATATGAAATTAATCAATTGTTACTATCCGTGCTATTGAATATATTAAAAAATATGGCTACAGATTTCTAATAAAGTGCTTTACACTTTAAATGTGTATTCATGTTGAAATTTAGCTTTCATTAAGCATGGCTCCTTGCTTCCCAAATGGTTCTTACTGCACCCTAAGCATGGAGGCTAGCCGCGAGACACACTTTTAAGCTTCAAAAATATACATTTAAAAAAATTATTAATACTTATGCTTTGAGAAAATTAATAAATGAAGATAAGAAACAAAGATATATTCAGGAATTCATTTCACTTATATAGTCATCTTCAAATTTTAGCAGAAAAAAAAACTTCAACAGTGGCCCACTGTGCCCTATCTTCTCCTACATAAAATAAATGTGAGCGCTTTAATTTTAAATTTGGAACATTAAATATATATCAGCTGCAAATTTACCTTACAAAATTATTTTCAAGCAATATTTATATCAACTAACTATAATCGGTCATTAACTTTCAAAAGGAAATAAAAATAAAATATTTTATTTGCTGTTACACTTCAATTACATTGTAACTTCTCCAGATTTCAACTAGAAATCTTCAAGAGATTAAAATAGTAATGATATTGTTTGAAACCATGTTTTGGATTTTCTTCTTTTTACGCATTTTATCTATACTATACACAAAATAAACGAAAGCGCTTTA
The DNA here is from genome assembly GCA_963931845.1 of Maratus michaelseni. Lineage (NCBI taxonomy): Eukaryota > Metazoa > Arthropoda > Arachnida > Araneae > Salticidae > Maratus > Maratus michaelseni. Next base: position 274,128,988 of record OZ007591.1, on the reverse strand, counting down.
ATTTGAAATTTGAAACATTGAATAAGTATCCGCTGTACATTTTGCGTACAAAAGTAAATCTAAACATTAGTAACTATTTTACATCACCATGTTGTACAGTTACAGATATACAAAATACAAAACTGGGAAGTTATCACTAAAAGAAAACTTTCAAAGACATTTTTATTCTTGTTATACATTTACCGAATTGTAACTATACTGAATTTGAAAATGAAATTTCAAGAGATGATGCAAGAACGCTGTTGTTTGAAACCACATTTTGAAGATTTTATTTGAAACATTTTAGCTTTATTTAAAATAATTCCTATTTTATGTATCCCATTTTATCATTAACCAATAACTAATTCCTAAACCGTTAGTTTCAGAGGAATGGTTTCAAATGTTGTTCTCCATCATATAAAAATTCAGAAAAAAAAAAAAAAAAAAAAAAACAACATTTTAACAGGGGCCCATTGTGCCCTATCTTCTCCTACATAAAATAAATGTCAGCGCTTTAACTTTGGAACATTAAATAAATATCAGCTGCAAATTTCGCTTACAAAAGTATTTCAAGCAATATATATATACTAGTATATAACCCCGTCAAAAATGACGGATTGTTGATCTGCGTTTCATTTTCATAAGACTTCATACAGACAAACAGAATGGAGATTTATTATTAAAAGGTTTGTATTGTAGAAAAATACATTTTAAAAAGGACAAATGATTTCTACAAATAAAAATAATAAGGATATATATATATATATATATATATATATATATATATATATATATATATATATATATATTTTTTTTTACTTAGTATTAAATTTCTGAAATAGTTCAACGATTGGACAAAATCAAATATTAACAAATAATCCATGTGCGAAAGTTTTTGTAAAAAAGTGTTATCAATGAGTTTTTAAACAGCTTGACTTACCATATAACTCATTGTTTGATTACATAAGCAAAATTAAATGGAAATTACGCCGTACTATGCATTTCTTATATTTTAATTACGTTTGATAAGAAAGAATCATTTTACAGTATATGACCCATTATCCGAAAATCCAAAATCCGGAAAAACCCGAAGTCCGGAAAGAAAAATTCGAAAATTTTCTAAATTTGTAAAATTTTACTAAAATTTTAGATTTTCTGAAATTTTTCGAAAATTTTACCGATTCCTAATTTTTTTTCAGTCTATTGTGTTTCAATGTTTAATCACTAAAATATTGTTACTTCAGTGGCGTGTGAACATTTCCCCCCCCCCCCCCATCTTCTCTTCCCGAAATTAAAAACATATCATTTTTCTCTCAAATTTTAGTTTAAAATTAATTTATATTACGATTCGTTAGAAAAAAAAAAATAGTTATATATTTATTTCATCAGGGGTGATTCTGTTCAAGTTTTCCTAAAAATTTAAGGCATCCGATTTCGAAAATTTAAGTCTTCAGTCCAAAATTTCGAACATAAATATCTCGAATTTTGAACGATAGTCGCCGAAAAAAATCAATTATGTCTATCGTTCGCAGAAAAAATAGAAAATTTCATCAAAGGATTGTGGAAACAACGTGAATTTCGTCAAAGTACCGAAAATAAAAACGCAAATTTCGTTGCAGGATTGAAAAAAAAAAAAAAAAAAAAAAAAAAACGCTAATTTTGTTAACGAATTGCAGAAAAACGCGATTTTCGTCAAAGGCTTACGAAGAAGACGAAAATTTCTTCCAAGGACTCCGAAGAAAATGTAAAATTTCATCAAGGGATCACAAAAAAAAAAAAAAAAAAAAAAAAAAAAAAAAAAAAAAAATTGGTTAAAGGATCGCAAAAAAAAAAAAAAAAAAAAAAAAAAAAAAACTGAATTTCGTCAAATAATCGCGGAAAAACATGAATTTCTTCAAAGGGTCTAGAAAAAAAAAAAACACAAATTTCTTCAAAGCACTGCGAAAAAATGTCTAATTTCGTTAAGCGATCGCGAAAAAAGTGAAATTTCGTCAAAGGATCGAAAAAAACAACCGCTAATTTCGTCAATCTCAGAAAAAACACGAATTCTGTCAAAGGATCGTGAAAAAAAGACAAATTTCGTCAAAGAATAGCAAAAAACGCAAATTTCCTCAAAGGATCGCAAAAAGAAAACGCAAATTTCTTCAAAGGACTACGAAAAAATGAAATTTTGTCAAAAAACAGCAGAAAAAATGCAAATTTTGTCAAAGAATCACGAAAAAAAACATGAATTTTGTCAAATAATCGTGAATTTCGGGAGGACCCGCATTCCGGAACGATGGAAGCAATTTCAAAATCCGCCAGTAGATGGCGACTGTATACTGAATCAACCTCAAATCTCTCCCAAGGAAATAAATCACCGCATTCTGAAAAAAAAAGTGCTTACAGAATTTTTTTTTTTACAGAAATGTTAATATACATTTTTTTTTATGAAATAGTGTTTTAAGGTTTTAAACAAAATTAAAAGATTTAAAAGCTTGAATATGCTTTTACAAATATTTAAACGACGAAAGTAGATAATATAACTTCTTTTTCAGTAAGCCTAACATGGCGTTTAACTACGGTCGAATCGCAGAGTGGTACAACCCGGTACCGTTACAGACACTTTCTCGCCTTTGGATTTTATTATAAGTAAGATTTTTATGATTGAGGGATCTGGACTAATTGGGTTAAAAGTCACTTTAAAAAACAAAATACGAAATTTAAATTTTTATATGGTTCCTAAGTCCTATACTATATTGTATTTAGAAAACTTTCTCCATGCTCTAACAAATAAACAGTGAATATACCATTCTACAACAAACAAAATTTACCGAGTTGTGATAGTTACTCTGAATTTTATGTTTTATTTTCTTTTTTGTGTGTGCGTGTTTTCGGTCACAAAAACCGGAAAAAGGCGTCTACAGTTGCAAGCAAGAGCTAAAAGCTAATAATAATATTAAACAAGTTGGAAATTGTACGTTAAACGTAACAAATGAGGTGCGTTCGTTTCATGCTATAGCTAGATTTACGAGGTAAAAAGAATTATCGTTATTATTTCAGTGAAATAAATTATATCGTCTGCTATGAGTGAAATGAGGAAGCCTTTTTTTTCCCTTATTACGTATGCCATGTTTACAGTTGCGAATTTGTTTTTCGACATCAGGCAGCACTGTAAAATTCACCATGGAGATCTGGCTTTGTGAATGATTACCTCCATAGTTTAATATTTCTATGACTCACGATGAATGAATATTTTGTTTATTTACTTTAATGGATTGAGACATTCGGCTGTTAACCTAATTTTCACTGAAGTTATCTCAGAATCTATACATTTTTTAATTTAACTCATATCTCAAGCAAACAATGTTTTTGAACGATCTTTCTAAAAATGAAACTTTTATGCAATTTTATTAGAAAAAATTATTTTGAATAAAAATGGCCACTTGGCATATGCAAAGAAATATGGTTAGCCCGTATTTGTTTTCCTCAGTCACATGACTTGCGCTTTTACTATACAGATTAAGTATGATAGGATTTAATAGAATAAAGAAAACTTTTATTAATATCTTTTTAAGTTTTGATTCGATTTTCATAAAATTTGAAATGACTTGACAAAATTATGCAACGATTATAAGGTAAAGCCAGGAGAGTTGGCGCGGACGGAGAGATTGCGCACATAGAGGTTCAGGGGGAAGGAGTAGAGTGAGCGCGCAGCGACTCCAGGTAGTTGTACAACAGCAGAAGTGGAGTGTCTACTTGAAAGTGCACGTTGATTGTTTTGAGTGTCTAAGATAAAGCAATGCTATTTTGTTTTATTTTCCCAAGGTAAGTGCTTGAATTTTCATAGCTATTCATCAGAATTTCTATACAATGCCAGTAGTACAAAATATTTTAAACTTAAACGATTTCTCATAAGCTACTAATCTAGACTAACAATGTGAACATTAACGGTTCGTTTTAATAGCGGCCATGTTTATATAAAAGGCCACGCAATATCTCCTACCGAAATTGGAGAGTTTGCGCATCTGCTACTTAGGAGAGATGGCGCATTGTTTCCATTAGTTTCCGAGCTAGGAGAGATTACGCAGCTTATTGGTAAATTTGCCTAAAACAATGAAAAATTAAAATGGACTAATTTTAAGTTAAATGTGTTATCAAGTAACTTAATGCTATTTTGTAATCTTATCTGGATTGCTTTTACTGATTCTTTATTTTTTTTTCCTTTAATTAAAAATTTTTAATCGTTTTTAAAATTATTTCCTTTTTCTGATTCTTTAATTATTAGGTTGAAATATTTACTCCTAATACAATAATATTTGTTCACAAAAACCTTACAACAATGTCATTTAAGTGTAATTATTATTGTCAACAATTTAATTGTAGTTATTATTAGTAACAATCTCTCCTACCCATGTGCGCAATCACACCAACCCTGTGAGGACAGATTGCGCAAAATAACTTTTTTTGTTGTATTACAATTGTTCTATTAAATTACGACATAACAACAAAATAGCAATGGAAATGCATAAAAAACAAATGAAGTCAAAATTATTCATGGATAGTTTAGCAAAAAATTAATATTTAGATTTTTTTATTGTTATTCTTTTGAATTGTGCGCAGACTCTCCTAGCTTTACCTTATATATTAAATTTCAAACTATTCGGTTGGGTAGTTTTTACGCTGTTATATGCGGACGGACGGACAGACGGACGGACCAGACGACGACTATAGGTGCTACGTATTTATATAATTACGAACGCACCTAAAAAAGATGAAATTTGTAATTGACATTTTTACAAAACAGTTTTATTTTTTTTTAAACATTTTTAGAGATACATACTTAATTTCTGACAACGGATAATATGCAGGTACCTATTTTTCATTACAACTTCCCCTTAAAAAGAAGAACCTAATTAGGAATTCCTTTTTAGCAATAAAAAAGGAAAATTGCATGAAAAACAGTTTCAGACACATATTTGCAGTTGATAGGTAAATTTAAAAATGAACAAAGTTTTTGTAATTCCAAGTCATTAAAACGTTTGCAAAGGATTTTCGAAAAATAATATACTAATATGCATAGTTAAGAATAACGAGTTTATACTAAAAGTGCCTTTACTTTCCTTTGAATTTTCCACTTCGGGAGTTCAAATTCCTTGAAAGCTTTTAAAACGAATTATCAAATTTCAGTCTTTCGCATGATGATAGAGCATTTGTGTAGCTAAAGAATTTTTTTTAAAGTTTATAGACTTAAAAAGAGAATTTTTATGAGTATTTGATAGAATTTCAGAAAGGTTTATTTTGAAATTATCCATTTAGAAATCTCGTTCTAAGAAAATATTTCTATGAGTTGAGAGCCATAACAAGTATTAAAATATGAAAGTAGTTGAAGCTGATAAAAAAAAGTAGATATTTTAAATTAAGACAATAACTTGCAAGTTTGTAGAAAAATGAAGGAATATTTACAAACTTATGATAGGCTTGATATTTCTTACAAAGTTTGAGCACATTTTCATGTAATTTGACGTCAGAAAGTCATAAAATTTATTAACCATTAAAATTTCGAATGAATGTAGTTCTGCACGTCTACATTGTTTTATATGTACATATTTTGTGTGACACCTTATTTAAGTAAAAGAAAGTTTTAATGTGTTTATATGTTTATGAAAAGATTAAGCTCTCTTTTAAAGTTTACACCTGCATGCAGTTATTATTTTCACACATGATCCCATACCTGTAAAATATTATAATAATTATGCACAATATGGCCAAAGTCATCAGGCACTTCCGATTTTAGACGTTTGGTCGAATATCTACACTCTAAAACCAACATTTTCAACACTGAGCAAAAAATACTCAAATCTGAGTATGTCGCATTAGTCAAAATGGCTCCGAATCAAAATTACTCAAGTTTGACACATGTATATTTCTCATTTCTGAAAACATGCACACATTCAAGAATAAAATATCATGTGCTTATATTTGAATATGTTCATGTTTCAAAAATGAGTACGAACTCACTTCTATGTGCTCATATTTGAGTATGTCCATGTTTCAATATTCTGAGTATTTCTGGTATTTCAGAATTGAAAGCATTGGGTCGCCATATTTGAAACAAAAAGTTTCATAACAAAATGAAAACATCGATTTACTTAAATTTGAAAGTGTCATTTTTCTCAGTTTAGAGGAATACTTCATGCATTCTTGTAATAAAAAGAAAAATGACCTCATATTTTTCGGCGAAGATTTGACAACTTGGATAATTGCAACAATGTCAATAAAATAGAATATTTTGAACTATCTGCATAATAAAATGCTCTAACTGATGTGTACCAATAGTACATGATTATATGAATCTGGATGCAACATCTATGTTCATTTGTGTAAGAATAGCATGTGTTTTCATGGCGACATAAAGGTTTCTTTAAAAAATTTAAAAAATTTCAGCACTTTCTTTTTATAGCATGCAAAGTTTTCAACCAAATTCAACGTCACTTTCAGAAAACTTTATTAAAATGCAGCAGAAATAACATACTACAATTACAATATAAATATATATTAAATATTTAATGAAATATGAGCACTTGTATGAAACAATTTTTAACTGAGCATGAGCTAAAAGATAACGAAACTTATTTGCATAATTTAGTACTAAAATAATATCAGGCAACTCATATAAAAAAAGCCAGTCGATTTTTGTAAAAATTCAGAAAGATATCAGCGATATAGTGACCTGAATATCAGTTGCTTTCTGAAAGTAAGCTGGGTGGTAAGGGATTTTCCAGAAATTGTCATTTCATATTTTTATTTTTATTTTTTTAATTTTTGAGTTTGAGGTTTTTTGGCAATTCTTCAAAACAAGCTCATTCCAACAAAAAGGAAAAAAAATAAAAATAAAAACCAAAACATTCGTTCCAAAGCTACGCGTCGACATTCTTTAAATACTAACTGCTTTGTTGGAAAATGACAATTGGCAGAAAATCTCTTATTACCCGGCTACTTTTCAAAGAGAACTCAAATTCAGCTCACTATATCACCGATATCTTTCTGAATTTTCCGGATATTCAACTGACATTTCTATATACGTAGGCCTGTACGATTGACTACTAAATCACGCAAAGAAAGCTTCCTTATCTTTAGCACATGCGTAGCTTAAATTTATTTCATACAAATGCTCATATTTCATTAATATTTAATATACAGGGTCATTCATAATTCCCTCCGGTGTTTCGAAACGTTATAGTAAAAATACGAAGACGAATATGAAAAAAAGAAACATTATGAAATTATTCCGAAACTATTCAAGTTTTACGTACATACATTACAGGTGTTCTATGTGTGAACCCTTGGTCACACGGCATACATCCATGCGATAGTCCAGTTCCTGCCATACTCCGTTTCTTTAAATTTCCGGTACCACACATGAATTGTTTTGTCAGTTGGTCACTGTTTTCGATATTTATTACGAAAGGCCCGTTAAACTGACACCACTGATTCAGATTTAAAGAAACGGAGTATGGCAGGAACTGGACTATCGCATGGATGTATGCCGTGTGACCAAGGGTTCACACATATAGAACACCTGTAATGTATGTAAGTAAAACTTGAATAGTTTCGGAATAATTTCATATGTTTCTTTTTTTCATATTCGTCTTCGTTTTCTTACTATAACGTTTCGAAACCCCGGAGGGAATTATGAATGACCCTGTATTTATACTCTAATTGTAGTATAATGTTTCTTAGTGTAATTAATAAAGTTTCTTAAAAGTGGCAGTAAATTTGGTTGGAAACTCTGCATGTTATAAACAAAAAAACATGTGGATATTTTTGAACAAAAAACATGCTACATCTTTATATCTCTAATAATATACGTGCTATCCTATCACAAATTAACACAGTTTTCACACAAGATCCATATAGTCATTTGCTACAGGTATATTTCGAACATTTTATTTTGCAGAGTGATCAAAAATATTATTTTTATTTTTGAATTTATTTTTTTTTGTCACCTAATTGCTCTTAGTGATCAAACATTCGCTAAAAAAATATGAGATTAAACTTTTTCTTTATCTTCCTGAAGTTCCAGAGGAATTTCGCCATATAGTGTATGGAAGACAATGTATTTAAGAATTCCTTTTCTTCTGTGTAATGTATATGCATTGTATACACATTGAAAAAATTCTAAAAAATGTAAAAGATTAATTTTTACATTAAATCGTATGTTGCAGAGCCATAATATATACGGAAAGCACACTCTAAAAACGACAACGACATTTTCAAAACTGAGCAAAAAATACTCAAATCTGAGTGTGAGTATGTCGCACAGTCAAAATGGCTCCGAATCAAAATTACTCAAGTTTGAAACATGTATATACTCATTTCTCAAAACATGCACACACTCAAGAATAAAACACCATCTGCTCATATTTGAGTATGCCCGTGTTTAAAAAATGAGTATTAAGTGACTTCTATGTGCTCAATTTTGAGTATTTCCATGTTTTCAAAAATGAGTTTGAACTGATTCTAATCATTTTTGAGTACGTCCATGTTTCAAAAATGAGTATGAACTGACCTCTACGTGCGTGCATGTTTTCAGAAATGAGTATATATCTATATATATGTTTCAAACTTGAGTAATTTTGATTCGGAGCCATTTTCATAATGCGACATACTCAGATTTGTGTATTTTTTGCTCAGTTTTGAAAATGTCGTTTTTAGAGTGAATGCTTTTCACATATCACAACCAGGGCCCGCTTAAGACTTAAAAGTAGGGGAAGCCCGACACCACTCAGGGGGCCCCCCACCTTTTACTCCCATTATGCTTCAACAATTTAAACTTTTACTATCAAAATTTCGAGTAAACAACACTTTTAATATTAAACTAAAACTAACTACCTATATACATATGAAAAAGTACTTATTATATACATAATTATACATAACAAATTAATTTTGTAAATAAATTTACAAATATGGAACTACAGGTTACAATATTTGAACTTCAAAATATATTTTATGTTTTACAAATTGCAGGATTTGCCAGTGCTAAGAACAGTTCCGGGACAACAAATATTTGACATAAATTTATGTTTAGTGGCAGTACAATTTTGCTTCTATTTTATAAACAGAAATTTGATATGACCTGAATGCAGGGTTGGCAAGTTTTTGACAGTGTGACGGTTTTAACCATGGTTATATCTGTCATGTGAAAAAACCCTTTTTGACATAGTTTTTGACAACAACTGTCAAAAACCTAAAATTGAGTCCAAAAACAGTATAAAATTATTTTTACAACAACATTAAATTAACAATTTTGCATAACTTTTAGTGTTAGACACATGGGTAAACTTTTTGACAGTAAAACCAGTATAAAAATCCTGTATAAAACCAGGGGTCGATCCAGGAAAAAGTTAGGACCTATCTAGGTTCTCTTCACAAAAATCGATTTAATAAATCATATCCCTTCACAAAATTCTATTCCATAAAAACATAATCTTAATTGATTATTTTTATTTTGTTAGGTTTTAAAATGTATAATTTACAAAGAAAACAAGTTCACAAGAAAGGAAAACTTTAGTAGGACTTAAAGTTATTGTTAGATGCTTGGTTTGAATTTGAGCAGCTTCCATCTTTCACAACAAAATGTTAATTTTCACAAAAATATGATAAATTTCACAAAAACATTTTTTTATTTTTCACAAAATGGGCCCCAAAAAAGAAAATCCCTATCGACCCCTGAAAACTCAAAACATTATTTTGGTTTAACAAGTTTCTTGGACGATAGAAAACAATTGTAAGCTATAACTATAGAATAAAAAATAATTAAAAGTATTGTTACATTAAAAATATAAACTAATCAAACTATTAAATACTTATATAATTTAATGTATAAAATTTCAAATAATTTGTATATTGTTTTAATGTTTGTTCCAGGTTACTAGAATCCAAATAAAGAAAAAATGTTACACCTGCTCTTTGCTTGTAAATTCATATTCCACAAACAAATGATTAAGGATTAAGGCGAGACTTACAGCTACAAACTTGAAAGAATATGCTCCAATAAATAAATAAAAGGAAACTATTTTATAATGTATAAAAATTAAATTTAACGTAAACAAATTGTTCTAAATAATTAGCTGAAACTTACATAATAAAATCAAAATGAAGATATATTACACATGTATATAGTATACCAATTAAGTTTTCAGCAGAGCTGAAATTACTCTGTAAATGAATGAAATACAAAGCATGTGAATTATCAATTTACTAAACAGCGTAGAACGTTATCTATAAATATTGAAAATAACAAACCATCGTCTTTTAAGTTATTGATTTTAAAGAATGTTTAATTATACTGATCTCATATTATAATTCATTTAATAACTCTGCAATTGTGTTTTGCAATTGTGTTTTTTATCTAATGTTTATGTACAAAAACAAACATTTAGAATCATTAAAAATCTAGGTAACTTATAATCAGTCATTGAATAGTGGCCACTTTAGCTTTACACAAGATTTTTAAGCATAAATTAGATTGCTAACATTTTTTTTAATAATAAACTGAACACTTAATAGTAATAAAGATATAAATAGTACTTTGAAAAATGCATTTAATAGTAGTTTCAATATTTTTAGCTATTTTTCTTAGCATGACAATTGAGAAATAATTTGAATTATGATAATTTTTTATTATAACTTATAGCATAACTAAATAAAAATTATTTATATAACATATAAATTATTATTTAATCAGTTTTTAGATTGATTTAATTTAAAATATTACAAAAGTGCAATAATCAGAAACCTTTTATAATAAATATTAAGAACCATTAATTCACAAAATTTATTTGCTATTGTAATCAAAATCGCCTCATTTCTAAAAAAAAAAAAAAAAAAAAAAAAAAAAAAAATTACTTACTGTACATGAAGATTTTTTAAGGTAAAATTTTCAAATAGTATAATATAAACATCTGTGTACTGATGAAAATTGTACTTTCTAAAACATCACATTGGCTTTTTTCTGCTTTTTACTAAAGCGAACTGTTCAATCACATCATCAAAAGAAATTTTTAATGTCAAATCACTCTCAATTATAAGAAGAGATAATCCAGAAAGATTTTTTTCGGAAATGCTGGATCTTAAACGATTTTTAATACGTTTTAGCACTGAAAAAGAACGTTCACTGGAGCAATTTGTAATCGGAATAGAAAGTACAATTCTTAAACCTGTTTCAACATTAGGAAAAGTATGTTCAATTCCTAATGACTTTATCATTTTTAATTTTTCTACAGTTTTTAAATCTTTTGATAGAAAATCGTTGAACTGTAAAAATTCTTCGGAAAATTCTTCATCAATATCATTAGAATATATTTCTAGAAAGTGTTTTGCTGCATTTTTAATTTCATCATTTGTCATATTTTTTGAAGACAAAAAGCCAAATCTTGACTCTAAAAGAGAATAAGCATTTTTTCTTTTATTTAGTTCTGTGACGATAGAGTCACATATTACATAATGGGTTTGATACAGAAATCTCTCCCTAGCAGACAACTCAACTTCGACACTTGCACTATCGTCAAGCATTTTACTTTTTGCTGTAATTCTTTTTCTCTTACTCTCATAATATTTTTCACCAGCTAAGATTTCCGCTTCATTTTCATAATTTTCAAAATTATTCCTTACAGATTTTATAAAATTCTCCAAGGATTCATAGAGGGGTACAATAGCTGCCATTTCACAGTTTACTGATTGAACAGTCTTGTTCACACTGTTCATCCTCTGCAGTATAGTATCCCATATAACAACCATAAGAGCAAATTCAAATAAGTGCATTTTTGAAAATAAATTTCTTGCTTCATTTCTAGTTGTTGCAGATTCATTAACATCTTTAGAGATGGTTGATAAAACACTCAATACATCATTGTAATATTTCTTTAAAACTTTCACAGCATCTGCACTTGCAGACCACCTTGTTGTTGACAGAGATTTTAACGTTAATTTGTTATCTATCTTCTCACTTAACAATTCCCATCTGTGTGTTGATGCAGAAAAAAAGTTATATACACTTTGAATTAAACCAAAGAAAGAAACGGCTGAAGAACAACATTCAGTGGCATTTGTACCGACAAGATTTAAAGAATGGGCTGCACATGGCACATATTCTATAAGAGGAAAATCTTTTTTTAACCTAGCTTGTAAGCCTGAATATTTTCCTGACATATTACTAGCGTTGTCGTAAGACTGACCACGACAATACTGTAAATCAATGCCGAGATCTGCAAGAATATTAACTACAACCTCTTGAAGATGTTGAGAACTATGGCCATGGATGGGTATGAATTTCAAAAATCGCTCAACTGGATTCCCTTGTGAATCAACATATCTCAATACCAGAGAGAGTTGGTCAGTATGTGTAATATCCGGAGTAGAGTCCACTATAATTCCAAAATACTTAGCTTTCTTAATTTCCATTAATATTTCATTCAACACTTTTTTTGACATTAGTTCGATAAACTCTCCGGCAATCGTTGAAGAAAAATAACTCACTGTACCTTTTCCTTTATTGCCGTGAGTAATAATATGCTCAGCCAGAAATAAGTCAAAAGTGCTTAACAATTCTATAATTCCAAGGAAATTGCCATTATGCACAGAACCGAATGTTTCATTACTTCCAAAGAAAGGAAGCCCTCTTTGTGAAATGTATTTTATCACAGCTACTACTCTGTACAATACTTTTTTCCAATAATTTCCTTCTGCCTTATGCTGTTCAACAAGGCTGCAATCGATACGACCTATTACTGTTGAACGCTGTGAGATTGAATAAACAGATTCCCTATGAAAAGAAGAATTTTCATGCGATGACAGTCTTTTACTAATATTTCTCCAATCAGAAAAACCATTCTTACAAAGAGCTTGATCACTTGAGCTGTACAGTTTACAAATGTAGCAAAACACAGAATTATTACTTGGCGAATATAATAACCAGTCTCTTTGGATTTTTCCTCCATTTTTTTTTTACACGGAAGAAATTATTTGAGGAACACATTCTTTCCTTCCCACCAAGTGTTCGCTTAGAACTTTCTAAATAATCAATATTTTGAGGTGGTTTGTTGAGAATAAAAAATTCTCTTAATGTGTCAGTGACTGGAGGCCATAATGCTGGATCATTAATTTCATATACAGGACCAGTATTTAATGCTGATGGCTCAGAAACAACTTCAGGTGAGACTGAAACGCCAGATTCAGATTCATTATTATAATCTGAAATATTAGTGCATGCCTCAAATTCTTCACTAATATTACACAATGGAGTTTCCACTGTTAGCTGATTGATCTCTGCTGTAGTAATTTTATCGTTATTGTATACTTCAGACAATGATGTAAAAGATTGATCACGTGGCACACCTATATCCTTATTCTCCCTTGTATCTATTTCAGTACCACTGAAATTACTATTTTCATTTAATTGCACACAATTATTTTCATTTAATTGATCGTCTGGTACCGGCACAGATTGTTTGTTTTCGGAGAAAGAGTCTGCTGTTTGCCCAAGTAGATAATTTTGCATTGAATCCTTAAGTTTTTTTCTACACTTTTCATTTTCAGCTTGTAGCTTGCGCTTGCATCTGCCCAATTTATACTGTCGTTTTTTTTTCCATTATTATTTCACCACACGATTTATATTTATAATGCAAACAATGTACTAAATGGTAATTAACACAGCAAACGAACACGAGGATATGATCATAACTAATCGAAAAATTCGAACGTGGAATAAACAAACACTATGAATCACGAATACGGTTTCAGTTAATTTTACCCAAAGAAATGTGCGAAAGGAATACAAGAAGAAAGGAATACAAGCTATCTCATAATTGGCGAATCGCGTTTGCTCCGCCTTCTTGCTTGGTGACGTCACGACGGGTGATCGCAAGGCTAGATTGTAGAAAGAGCGAGTTTCGTAATTTAGATAAAAGTTTCGTAAGAAAAAAAAATACATTTTTAACCCCGACTGATTTTTTTCCCCATAAAAATTATTTTTGAAAAGAAAATTTGGGGGCCCCTTTGTATTTCAGAGGGTAAGCCCGGGCTTCACGGGCCTATTCAGTAAACAGGCCCTGATCACAACAGACATAACACATATAAAAATAATTTTACGTAAGAAAATATATTAAATAATATGTTCTTTAATTTATTGTGATTATATTATATTACATATGTATTAAGAAAATCTACTGCAATGCAAACAATTAATTTTTACATTAAACCGCGAGTTCGAGAACCGAATATTTATAGAAAGCAAGCAAGCAGTTGAATAGGTTCCTTGGGTTTTCAAAAACATAATATGATTAAATATTCGTAAGATTAAAATAATAATACAGGGTGTCCTAAAAGTCTCCATACAACTTCAAAAATTTATTACAAAAAAATAATAGGCCTACAGCAAAAATAATTACAACAGTGCATAGAGTAACTTAAAAAGTTTTTTCTACTGCCTTAGTAAACTTCAACATGAGATCCTTTCGTAGCACGAAGGATATCAAGACGATATTCCAATTCAATCCCCGAACGTTTTTCATGCTAACAACAACAGTAGCTACTGCTGTTTGGATATTTTGTTTCAATTCCATGCGACTATTAACTTTTGTTCAGATTTCATCAAACAGTTTTAACTACTGTTGATGTTAGCATGCTGAAACGCACGTGGATGGAATTGGAATATCGACTTGATATTCTTCGTGCAACGAAAGGAGCTCATGTACAAGTATACTAAGGTAGTAGAAAAAAACTTTTTAAGTTACTCTACACTCTAAAAAAAATCCGTGAAAATACAAGAGATTTTCCGTAAAATTTTACGGAGAAGTTTCATTTTTCCAAAATGTCAGTACAATTTCCGTAAATGACATTAGTTCCGTTAAAGAGACTTCACATCCGTAAATATGCAGAAAGTTTTCCGTAAATTTGATAGATTTTTTTCCGTATTTCTTTCAAAACAGTACAATGTCCGTATTTCTTGCAAAACAGTGCAATTTCCGTAAACGACGTTTAAAGGTTGAGTACAGAAATCGCCTTTTTTGAAATGCGAATTAAGATTGTTGTATTTACAAGAGTTCTTCTGGGATACAGGCCTGGCCCGGATCGACCCGCTGGCCCATTCTAACCGAGGCCATGTCAATTTATTGTGAAAACAATAGAAATATTTATATTTTTTAATGAAATATTTAGAAACTTATTTTATTTTTATAAATTACAATATATATATATATATATATATATATATATATATATATATTTTAATCTACTTTTTTAATCTACTTTTTTTTTCTTGATAGTTCCTCAAATTTATGATTTTTTTTCACTATTTTTTTTAATTTATCTTTTTTAATGTGAGGCAATATTGTGTTATTTAAAGGTTTCATAACATAATATCTCTGCAAATTATAGCTATGCAAATTGGTATTAAACTAAACTGTTTTGGCTTACAAATTTATGAATTACGCTGAAATTTATTATTTTATAAATTATAATTTTACTAAGTTTATAATTTTTTCCTTAAATTTATAAAATTAGTTAATGTTTTTTCTTTACTTTTATAAAAATCAAGTTTTTAATTTTATAACGTTTTTAATTTATTTCGTTAGTTCATATTTTTATAAATTAAACGAACTTAATTTAAATTACATCAGTTAGTCCATATTTAAACTTACCTATCCCAAAGTCATTAATTTAAAAAATTTCTCTCTCTCTTTTTTTTTTAATATTTTTAAAATGTAATGTTAAAATCCCCCCCCCCCTCCCCCCCACCGGAGCCACAGAAATCCCTCCCGGAGAAAAATGTCTGAATTCAACACTAGTTAGTACTGTTGCAAAAAGAGGCAATTATTACTCTTAATACAATTTTTTTATGCATATAATACATAATAAATTAAAATTTATCTGTTATAAGGCACCAAATAATATAATACAGCAAATTATTGAAAATTATGAAAAGAAAGTATTAAAAACATTGGAAAAATCAATCTACAGATGAAACCTAGTTTTTGCATCATAAAAAGCGATTCGAATAAGTTACAGCATTTGAGCGAAAACACCATCCGGTCATAGCGCTGTGGTCTAGGGCATGAGGTTAGTACACGGTACATTATGGGTTCGAATCCGCTCGCAGCAAAGGTTGGTTAAATTCTCTAAACTCACTCAGAAATGACAAAAAGATGCTGAAATGTGTCTGTCCCTTATAAGGTTGTACTCGCGAAGTACCTTGTTTTTCTTTTTTGGTCCTATAAATTTTATTTTAACGACATAAACATTTTATGACATAAACATTTTTTTTTTACTGTGTATGTACTGTTGTAATTATTTTTGCTGTAGGCCTATTATTTTTTTTGTAATAAATTTTTGAAGTTGTACGGAGACTTTTGGGACACCCTGTACATTCATATTAACTAAATTATTTACATTACACGATTTTCTCTTATAAAGAATGATCTAATTAATGTAATTAAAAATTCTTTTTGAAATAAAAATAAGAGAATTTCATGAAATTTTGTTTAACATAACAATAAATAGGGTAACAACTAATACTATGGCAATTATTTACAGAAAAAAAATATAGACTAATTTTAAAATAGTGTTAGACTTCCTATTTCTTATAAAGGTGATGTATTTCATTTAGAAGATGTGTAAAATTAATTACCCAAATTGTTAAAATTTCTAATAAACGTTGTTCTGCATACCTGCATGCATTTACAACACAAAATTCTTTTCACTCATGACAAGATACATATCACATATAGTAATCATTATTTGTAAGAAAATATAATAATTAATACATTCTTTAATTTGTAGTGATAATATTACAATACATTATATACACTCTAAAAACGACATTTTCAAAACTGAGCAAAAAATACTCAAATCTGAGTATATGTCGCATAGTCAAAATGGATCCGAATCAAAATTACTCAAGTTTGAAACATGTATATACTCATTACTGAAAACATGCACAAACTCAAGAATAAAACATCATGTGCTCATATTTGAGTATTTACATGTTTCAAAATGAGTTTGAACTGACTTCTATGTGCTCATTTTTGAGTATTTACATGTTTCAAAAATGAGTTTGAATTGATTTTAATCATTTTTGAATATATACATGTTTCAAAAATGAGTATGAACTGATATCTATGTGCTCAGTTTTGAGTATGTCCATGTTTCAATATTCTGAGTATTTCTGGTATTGAATGGTACAGAATTGAAAGCATCGTGCCCTCATGTTTGAAACAAAAATTTTCATAACAAACTGAAAACATCGATTTATTCAGATTTCCTCAGTGTATGCATTAAAAAAATCTACTGCAATGTAAAAGTTTTTTTTTTTTACATTAAATCGTACGTTTGAGACCCAGATATTTCCAGAAAGGAAGCGTGCAGTTGAACAGGTCCCTTGGACTTCAGAAAAACTACTCAATATAATTAAATATTCATAAGATGGAAATAATAAAACGTTCATAATGACTAAATTCTTTCCAATACTCGCTTTTCTCTTTACAAAAAAAAAAAAAAAAAGAGCTAATTGAGCTAATCTGGATTTTTTTTGTTCAATAAAATTAAGAAAGTTTCATGAAATTTTGTGTAACACACATATTTTATGTAAATGTAAGACTTGTTTTCTGTAAAAACAAATTCAAAATTTATAATAGCAAATTATGTCAAAAAAGTTTTAAAGAATTTCCAGAAAATTAGTATATGAATATGTTTAGTTAGGGCTAATGAGATTAATTTAAACTTAGAGTTTTTGTATAAGTGCCATTACTGTCCAATGAATTGCTAGCACAGGGGGGATTTCAAGTTCCTCGAAAGCTTTTAAAAAGGATAATCAAATTTCAAGCTTTTGCAAGATGATAGAACATACATGCAACTGAGAACTTTTTAAATTTAGAGCTTTCAATAAATTTTTTTTATGTGTTTCATGTAATCTCAGAAAGATTAATATTGAAATTATATATTTAGAAACGACCTTCGAAGAGAATATCTTCACGACTACAGCGCTGTAACAGATATTAAAATATAAAGATAAATCTTAATTTCAGCTGACAAAAATAAAGCGAAAATATCAAATAATTAAGACATTAACTTACAAATAAAAAAATTGAAGGTTAAAAAAAAATGCGCTAGACTTAATATTTTTGTACAAAGTTTGAGTAGATCTTCGTTGAATCACGTATTTGATGTCGGAGAGGCATAAAATTAATTACCTAGATTGTTATAATATCCATTAAATGTAGTTCTGCAGTCTGCACAACTCAGTCAGTTGTAACAAAAAATGCTTTTTAGAAATTAGAATATGTTATAGTTATAATTATATGCAAAGAAATATATTAAATAATACATTCTTTAATTTATAGTGCTTCTATTATATTGTATATTCATTAAGGAAATCTACTGCAATGCAAAAGTTATTTTTACATTAAAAAGGACGTTTGAGAGACAAATATTTATATAAAGCAAGCTCTTTGTTGAATAGGTCCCTTAGGCTTCCAAAAACCCAAAATAATTAAATATTCATAAAATTAAAATAATAATATTTTAATACGGACTAAATTATCTTCGTTGTACAATTTTCTCTTAAACAGAAGGAACTAATTAAGATAATTAGCAACTCTTTTTGAAATAAAAAGTAGGAGAATTTCATGAAATCTTGTTTAACCCTTTCGTGTCTGGCGTACTATTAATAGTACATGTCTTTTCATTGAGTATTATTTTGTCTTAACATGTATTTTGTTACTATCTGCATGTGATAATGATAGTATATATATCTTTACATTCATTATTATGACTTTATTCATGTTTCAGCATATAATAATAATAATAATAATAATAATAATAATAATAATAAGTTTGCTGAATTTTCTTTGCACCTTTGGTGATTCTTTTATTTCAAACATATGACTTCATTTATGTTTCAGCATTTAATAATAATAATGGTAATAAAAAGTTTGCTGAATTCTCTTTGCACCTTTGGTGTTTCTATTATTTCAAACAAATGACTTCATTTATGTTTCATCATTTAATAATAATAATGATAATAAAAAGTTTGCTGAATTCTGTTTACACCTTTGGTGATTCTTTTATTTCAAACGTGTGTTTTACTCTTTAAATTTAAAATAGGGGCTACTTTTCAGAACGAATATTTTGTGATAAAACATAAAAAATTCTTGAAAGTTGTTAAGTCGAGTTAATCTTGTTGTAATATGATATTTTCCACATGTCTTCAAAAACTCTTCCTTAGCCTATTGTCATATGAATAATACACAAAATATATACATTTGTTAGATTTCAGTAATTGACATATTCGTAAAATTTCTGTAAACCTTAACTTTTGTGAGTCGGACATCTACTTTTAATAATATTATTTAATATTATTAAGTAATTTTTTCCCAAAATTGAACAAAAATTCAGACCTGAAAAGGTTAACATGGAAATAACTATGATAACAGCAAATACTATGACAATTATTTACAAAAGAAGCAATATTTTAAAAATAGTGTTGGACTTTAAATTTCTTACAAAGGTTGAGTAGATCTTCATGTATTTGACTTCCGAGATAAGTAAAATTAATTACTGAAAAAAAAATTTCCAATAAATGTAGTTCTGCACACCTGCAATGCAGTTTTAACAAAAAAAAAAAAAAAAAAAAAAAAAAAAAAAGCTTTTTATACATAATAATCATTATATGTAAGAAACTGTATTAAATAATATATTTTTAATTTATAGTAATTATATTATAATATATTATACATGGCACTAAAAAAAAATCTACTGCAATGTAAAAGAATAATTTTTACATTAAATCGTACGTCCGAGTCCCCAAATATTTACGGAAAGGAAGTGTGTAGTTAAATAGGTCTCTCGGACTTCCGAAAACCTACACAATATTATTAAATATTTATAAGATGGAAATAATAAAACATTCGTATTGACTAAATTAATTTCAATACACGCTTTTCTCTTAAAAAATAGGAACTAATTAAGCTAATTTGAATTATTTTTTCGCATTGAAGTTAAGAGAGTTTCACAAAATTTTGTTTAATACTCAGATTTCATGCAAATAGCTAAGTGTATATATATATAAATACAAAATTTATAATAGCAAATTATGTCAAAACATTTTCAAAGAATTTTCATGGAAATAGTATATGGATATATTAGTTAGGGTTAATGAGATTATTTTTAACTTAATGTTTTAGTAAAAGTGCCATTTTTGTCCAGTGAATTTCCCGCATGGGGAATTTCAAGTTCCCGAAATGCTTTTAAAAAGGATCATCAAATTTCAGGCTTTCGCAAGATGATAGAACATACATGTATTTAAGAGCTTTGTAAATTTAGAGCTTTCAAAAGAAAATTGTTTAAGTATTTAATAGGATTTCAGAAAGGTTTATTTTGAAATTACCCATTTAGAAAGTTCGAAAAGTACATTTTCACGGGTTCAACGCTATAGTAGGTAATAAAATATGAAAATAAATTTTAATTTAAGAGGACACAAAGAAAGAAAAAACATGAAATAATTTAGACAATAACTTACAAAATTTAAATAATTGAATAATTAAAAAAAAATGTGTTAGACTTCATATTTTTGACAAAGGTTAGGTAGATCTGCAAGTATTTTACGTCGGAGAGACCTAACATTATCCCAATTGTTAAAAATTCCAATAAATGTAATTCGGAACACCCGCATACAGTCATTACAAAAAAAGAAAAAAGAAAAAAGAAAAAAGAAAAGAAAAGCTTTTAACACAAGGCAACATATATATCATTATATGTAAGAAAATAAATTAAATATTACACTCTTTAATAGTGATTATATTTATAAGAAACAAAATAATATGTTATATATCCTGTTGTTAAAGCGATAGTTATTTCAGTAATATAAAAAGTCAGTCATATAAATTTCAGTCATATAAAAAGTTCAGTTATTTCTTGAAATAACTAAGTCAGTTAAAGTGTGATGTAAAATTATTGGATTATACGATGTAACTAGTTATTTTACAGAATAACGATTGTCTAATCGTTAAAGTAAAAAATAGACAATTTGAAATTAAAACAAGTACGTTGTTTTATAAATTATATTTAAATATTAACTGATGATAAATTGTTCAAGTCCCTCGAAAAATACATTACATATTACGGATAGATTAATTGATAAATAATGAAGAAAAACAGAATATATAATATAATATTTTCGTTAGATTAAATAAACAATAATAAAAAATAAAAAATATAGTGCAGCAATAGTTATATTTAAATTTTGACAACTTTTAATTATATAAAATATTAGGTTACTCAGTTCTGCTGGCAAAAAAAAAACTTACATTGTTTAAGAAATATTTAAAAAAATTATCCAAAACGCAAAATATAAATAATGCTTATAATGTAACTAATAATAATAATACAACAATTTTAAATATTATTAAAAAATTACATAGTGGGATGAACAATTGTGTTACTTAATGAAAACATTGCATAAACTTTTTTCAAAACAAAAAATGTAAGAGCATATTAATTTAAAGTTTATGAAATACCTTCATTTTACTTTCCATTATTTATTTCAACACTGATTTTTCTGTTGACACTTGGAATTACATTGTATGTTATATTCCAAACAGGCACACTTTTTATTATCACACCGTGTTTTACACGAACACTTTTTAAATCCTTGTACAGTGCCACAACTTTGAGCTGCTGCAACAGATCGAAGCGTTGTCTCAATACCTGAAACTTTTTCAATGGAAATTAATTCTTGCTCACATATACTGAACTGAGACCTAGAGTACAGCTGTTTGATTCGGTCATTCCTTGTTCCTAATCGAAAAAATCCATCACTAGTTTTTTTCATGACGACAGCTAAAATAGATCTAGCATCCCTTCTTCTTATGTCAACTTCAGGAACTGGAATACGGACTGTAATGCCTACAGATGACTCAGAATAAGATTTGCCACACAATAATTTCATTTTTATTGATCAAATTTCTAAACATTCTTTAGTTCCTCCTTGTCTTTCTCTCTCTCGATATTTATTTTATCTAGACACAACCTGCAAATTTTCTGTAAAATTTTGTCTTCCGTGTAACAGACTTCTAAGCATGAAAGATGGCTAGGGTGCTCACATTTAGAGCAAAATAGGCTGTGTTCGCAATTTTT
The DNA here is from genome assembly GCA_963931845.1 of Maratus michaelseni. Classification (NCBI taxonomy): domain Eukaryota; kingdom Metazoa; phylum Arthropoda; class Arachnida; order Araneae; family Salticidae; genus Maratus; species Maratus michaelseni. Next base: position 274,106,836 of record OZ007591.1, on the reverse strand, counting down.
TGAACACACAATACACAATTTTACAATTTAATTTTGGAGATGGATTTTCGATGGATTTCGCTCTATAGACACTTTTACTGTTTGATTCAAAGATGTTTTTTCGTCAAAAAGAGCGTCACCATCACGCTCAAAATATGTAGTCAGAGAAATTAAGGCATTTTCAAATTGTTGTTTATCTTCTACTGAATCAAACATTTCTCTTCGAATAGGAATTCTGGACAGGAAGTCCAACTCTAGGAGCACAGTCAAACATAGCCTCGTAAGGCGTTCTTTTTATTGCAGAATGAAGTACTTTGTTTTTTATGAATTGAATAAATTTAAGCTATTGAGTCCATGAAATCGATTGGTTGTCTTTCATCCAAGTTGTCAACATACTTTCGATGTCTTGGTTGCTACTCAACGCTGCCTTGAATCTGACAATGTCTGGGTGTACCAAGTACGATCTTAAATTTTGGCCAAATTATTTTGAAGTCGTCTATAAGCTTGCTGCAGAATTCTCTGCCATTGTCGGATAGCAGAATACATGGAGTACCAATTAATAAAATAGATCGAGCAACTGCGTGCCGACTTTTGCTGCTCTTTTTGTTTGAAAATGTCTTTAAATCGCAAACTTCGTCAAATGATCTTGGTAAACTAAAATAAATTTATAGTTTTCAACAGGTTGAGACTGGGAATCTATAAGATCGACTTGACATCTTGAACTGAAATGCAAAAACACCATGGGTTTAACCACAATGCGTTTCTTTCCCATATTTCTTTTTTGTTGACAAGGTTCAGAAACATTAAAAAAAAGCTTTATGTCATTCATAGTAAAGTTTTTATATCTAAGACTCAGTTCTTTTATCATACTGTATCTACAACCATGTCCAATAGATATATGCGTTTCATATAAAATATCGAACAGCATATCACTTGAGCAATAAAATACGACATCAGGTTTTACATTTGTTGCTGGCATAATTAACTTTTCTACTCCCTGAACTTCAAGGACATCATAATGCTGGAGTAATCAACAGTCACATGTTATTTTTTTATGTGCTGTTTAAACATTTTTAACTTCTGCTATCAAATTTAATAATTTTTCACGAGTAAGTATAGCATTGTTTTTATTTGTCTTACGCTTATTTAATACAGATTCAAACCACTCTTGCATTGTGTTTCTTATTTACCGGTTGATCTCTCATTCCTGTTGAACTCATTGTAATTTTTTTTAAAGACTGCAAAAAATATTTGTATTACCAATTTTTTCACTCAGACATTACTTAAAAACATGGTTAAAACTTCCATAAAAAGAACAGTACTTCATTACTAAAGATGTCAAAAAGTTTTACATAAAACTGTCACTATTACACAAAAACGTTTTCACTTCAGCTGGAGCATCCTCAGTTGTAATTTTCAAGCATTCATACAGTGTAAAAAAATCTGTAATTTTAACAGAAAAATATTGTGTTTTTTACAGAAAAAAACTGTTTTAAAGAAAAACAGTTTTTTTCTGTTAAAAAAAAGCGGATTCTGTAATATTTACAGAGAAAATCTATATTTTTTACAGAAAAAAACTATTTTAATGAAAATATACAGATATTTTCTGTAAATTAAACGGTTTTCCACTTGAATTTTTTTTACAGGTATCTTCGCTATTTATCTGACTGGGGATTGAAGAATTTCCTTTACTCTCACTCGATTCCCTCTTTTTCCCTCTTCTTCCAACAACTTTTTCCAGCGGCAATCCAGTATTGCATGTACCATATCATTACAAACTTCTATTTTGGATGTATTAATCTCTATTGCTTCCCTTATTAGGACATTATGCAGATTTTCATAATTCGCTATTTTTCGTATTTACAGTGTTTCAAGTTTAATGTTTTTTTTTTTTTTTTTTTTTTTTTTTTTTTTTTAATTTAATCTTGCAAGTGCTATTGACTGTTTATTTAATTTTAAATCCCTGATGTGTTCCTTCTTTCTTTCTTCAATTTTTCTTTTTGTCATTCTTATGTAAGTAACCTTTTCGCTTCTCGGACAATGTCGGAAGAAATGAAAAGGTTACCTTCATAGGAATGACAAAAATGCCGTTTTTAATACTTAAACGATTAGGCAATCGTTATTCTATAAAATAATTAGTTAAATCGTAGAATCCAATCATTTTACACACTTTAACGGACTTGGTTATTTATTTCCTGAAATAACTAAGGTATTTTATGAAAAAACGGATTCACGCTTTAACAGTAACATATATGTAGTATAATATATTATATATTATACATGCTTTAAAAAATCTACTATAATGTAAAAGATTAATTTTTATATTAAATCGTACGTTCGAGACCCCGATATTTCCGGAAAGTAAGCGCGCATTTGAATAGGTCCCTTGGGCCTCTGAAAAACTACTCAATATAATTAGATATTCATAAGATAGAAATAATAATACATTCATATTGACTAAATTCTTTTCATTACACACTTTCCTTTTAAAAATAAGGAGCTAACTCAGCTCATTAGGAATTCATTTTGCAATAAAATTAGGAAAGTTTCATAAAATTTTGTTTAACACACATATTTCCTGTAAATGGATAAATTTAAAAACAAATAAAGAATTTATAATTAAAAAGTATGTCGAAACGTTTGCAAAGAATTTTCAGAAAGAAGTATAGGAGCGAATATATTTATTTAAGGCTTACGAAATTAATTTTATCTTAAAATTTTACTAAATGTGCCATTTTTTGCTGTTGAATTTCTCGCATGGGAAATTTGAAGGTTTTTAAAAGTATATTCAAATTTCAGGCTTTCGCAAGATGATAGAACAATTATATGTAGTTTAGAACTTTTTAAGTTTAAGAATTTAAAAATAAAATAAAAATAGTAGTTAATAGAATTTTAGAAAGATTTATTTTTATATTACCCCATTTCGAAACCTCGTTCGAAAACTATATTTCAACAAGCTGAGCGAGATTAATAGGTATTAAAATATGAATATAAATCTTAATTGAACGGAAAAAAGAAAGCAAAAATTTCAAATAAGTAAACCAATAACTTATACGTTTAAGAAAATTGAAGGAATATTTGTTATGTTATACTTGATATTACTTACAACTTTTGGATAGAACTTTTCATATTTGACGACGGAAAGGAATTAAATTAATTACACAAATTGTTAAAATTTCGAATAGCGGAAATTCTACACACCAGCACATAGTTATTATAAAATGCTTTTTACATATGGTAATCGTTATAATTAAGAAAATATGTTAAATAATACATCCTGGTGATAATATATTTTATTATGTATGCATTAAAACAATTCTGCTGCAATGTAAAAGATTAATCTTTACATTAAAGCATATATTCAAGACCCAAATATTTACAGAAAACAAGTTCTTAGAATATATATTTGAATAGCTCTCTTAGGCTACTAAAAACCTACTCAAAATAATTAAATATTCATTATATTAAAATAATAATGCATTAAAAATTTTTCATCACATTCTTCTTTAAAAGAATAATCTTAATTACGAATTCTTTTTGTATTAAAATACGAGAAGTTTCGTGAAATGTTGTTTACGACACATAATTTCACTAAAATGAATATATGATTTATAATTGCAAATTAAAAAACGGGTTTTGCAAGAAAATTTAGAAAAATAGTATATGAATCCGTTTAGATAAGCCTAATGAAATTAATGTTAACTTACAATTTTAATAAAAGTACCTACGCTTTCCACTGAATTTCTCGCAGGAGGAATTTAAAATTCCTTGAAAGTTTAAAAAAAGGATAATGTTTTAACAGGATGATAGAGCATTTACAAAGCCAAGAGTTTTGGAAATTTAGAGCTTTCAAAAGAAAAATCATCTGTATTTAATAGAATTTCAGAAATACTTACGTTAAAATTATCCATTTAGAAACCTCGTTCAAAAAGTATATTTTCGCGAGTTCAGTACTATAATAGGTATGAAAATAAATCTTAATTTTAGCAGATAAAATTAAAGCAAAGCTTTTCAAATAATTAAGACAGCAATTTATATAATTAGCAAAATTGATAAAAAATACTTATTAATTAATTTTAAATTTTATGTTATTTACAAAGGTTGAGTAGATTTTTGAGCATTTGATGTTAAGAAGAAACAAAATTAATTACCCAAATTGTTAAAATTTCGAATAAATATAGCCCTACGCAGCAAGAATTGTTATTTACATGCAGTTGTTACAAAGATGCCTTTTCACGCATGATGATATACTTGTCACATATAGTAATCATATGTAAGAAAATGGATTAAATAATACATGTTTTCTGCGTAAAGATTATATTATAATACATCTTATATGCATTTGAAAAATATAATAATCTTATGCAACGAATAAGATTTATTTTTACATTAAATCGTATATTCGAGGTCTTTAATGTTAACGGAAATCAAGCATTCAGTTAAATAAGTCCCTTACACTGCCGAAAAATTACTCAATATAATTAAATATTCATAAGATTAAAATAATAATATTCTTGTTGACGAAATTATTTTCATTACACACTTTCCTCTTAAAAATAAGGACCTAATTAGGAATTGCATTTGCAAAGAGAGGAGATGAAGACAGGTTCATGAAATTAACGTTTATAGGACACGTATTTCTAGTAAACAGATGAATTAAAAATGAATATATGATTTATAATTGAAAATTATGTCAAAATAATTTCAAAGAATTTTAAGAAAAATAGTATATGAATACGTGTTAAGGCTAATAATAATAATTTTATCGTAAAGTTTTAGCAAAAGTACCTATGCTTTACGTTAAATTTCTCGCATGGGAGATTTCAAGTTCCTTGAAAGCTTTTTAAAAGGATCATCAAATTTCAGGCTTTCGCAAGATGATAGAACATTTATGCAGCTAAGAGCTTTTTAAATTTAGAGCCTTGAAAAGAAATTTTATGAGTATTTAATAGAATTTCAGAATTTTTTTTCCCTCAAAATTCAATTAGAATTTTCGTTCAAAAAGTAATTGTTCATGAATTCTGCACCATAACAGGTATTAAAATATTTAAAAAAAATACTAATTTAAGAAAATAGAAAAAATAAAATACATAGTTACATTTTTCAAATGATTAAGACAAAAATTTACAATTTTATCAAAATCATAAGATTATTCTGACATATTTGACTAAAATTTCTTAGAGCAGTTTAATAAAACTTTGAATAATTGAATTGGAAAAAGAGCAAAACAATTGGCACAAATCACATTTTTTTTAAATTTGGTATAAATTTAATATATTTCTACAGGTGCAGACATTTATTATAGAAATGCTTTTAATACATGCCGATGTATATGCATCATATAGAATAACTATAAACGAAATTTAATATATTCTTTTAAAAAGTCAATCACACTGAATTTGCAGGGGATATTTACTTTAAGTAAATAGTCTTAGCCACAATTTGAACAGCAACTCTTTATTCATTTATTTTGTTTTTAATCCTTTAAATTATATTTTATGTACGACGGTCTTTTTTTTTTTTCAACCTCCGATCGAGTCGCTAAACAGCCTGACAAGTGGTAAGATGGGCGGTGGGCGACCCCCATCTCCTTAACTATAACCTCTACTACTGCTGACTTCAGCCAGCCCGTCATTTTGAGCTGAGCTGTAGGCATGTAAACATGGCTGGTGCGATTGATGCTCCCGCCAAGTGCGAGTTATGTAATGTTATACGCTTTCTTCAAGCAGATGGGAATAGTGCAGCAGAAATTCACAGAAGAATGACCCAAGTGTATGAGGAAAACTGTCTGATGAGTGATGCAAAGGGTTGTTATAACCAAACAACTGCTGGAGCAGTTTAAATGGGACATGTTTGATCATCCAACGTATAGCCCCGGCTTAGCGCCGAGTGATTTCCATATCTTCCCTGAATTAAAGAACTGGCTAGGAGGCAAAAGCTTCCTGGCGAATGGTGAGCTTCAGGCCACCGTTCAGGCTCATCTCAAATCACTGCTTCGAAGAGGGGATCGGTATAATCGTCCACCAATATGTCAAATGCCTCAACATTCATGGCGATTATATAAAAAAGTAACCATTTTGTACATAACTTTTGATAACATATTCAGTTTGTTCTTTACTTTTCTCTTTTTTTATGGTCCATCGGAGGTTGAAAAAAAAAACCACTCGTATTTAAAATGGTAATTTTTGTATTCAAATAAGTTACCCTTTTGAAACTAAAGTTTTCTTGTTTTTTAAATGAAAAATTTTTTAAGGGCAAATGTTATACTGGGATTCAAGATCCTGCTGCATTTAAAAGTAAACACGTGAAGTAGCTACTACTTAAATAGGCCAGTTTGGCCTTCTAAAAACTAATTAATATATCGTATATTCCGGCTCATTATGAACACTTTTGATAGCAAAAAATTGATCTAAATTTACAGAAAAGTATTATACGCCGGTTATAAAAATGACTGATAAAAAATTAAGAAAAATAAATGATCATAAGTAGCATTGAAAGTTTGTCGCAGGTAAAATGTCACAAAGACGATTTAACACCAGTATTTCCATACAAAAATCAAATACTTCGTGGTAATTTTCTACAACATTTTCAATAGAAGTTTTTCAAAACGATTATTGATTAGAAATGGTGGTGTTAAAACTTTTTAGTTTCTTTTTTACCATGGTAATCGCATAACCTTTATTATAAATATTACGGAACCTACATTAATGGGAATGCTATTTATTTACAAAGGAAAAATATAATATTCGTTATGAGATTGATTGGAATGTACTATGCCAGGGGTTCTCAAACTTCTAAATCGACGTACCATTAAATCGAAGTTCATACTTCCGCGTATCACCAGGTATCAAACACAATGCTAATGCTAATAAGGGAAAACTGTAAAAGTGGAACTTCCCATATTTTGTTCAATTACAAATCACCATTTTAAATAAATTCAATGTATTAAAAACCGATTTCTATGAAATAGAAAGAGACTTGCACACATAGTACAGAAGAAGAGAAAATTATGTTTCAAATAAAATTTCAACACAGAAATGACCAGTACGAAAAAAAAATGTTTTAACCTATTTGAACATGCTTCTCCTACTTTCACAGATTCAAACGATACTTTCAGATAATACAATTTATAAAACGTGTTTGGAACAATTTTTCCGCTAATTAAAATTGTCTCACTGATTAATTTTTAAATTAAGTTTTTATTTAAAAATTTAAATTTTTTCCCCTATAAATGTAATAATTATATGTGTTTTATTCTGGAAAACTGGTTGTATCATAAGCAGCGTGTGCGGATTTCAGAGACTGTGCTATAACAAACATTTCCAGTAAAAACAACAACAACAAAAAGCGTTTACAATCTCTAATTTTCATTCGAAAATTTCCAAAGTGATAAATTTATTCCGTTTTTGGTTTTATAATATTATGCTGGTATTTCATTTTACGTACCAGCATCGCACTTTTGCGTACCAGTAGCCAGAGCTTTACGTACCAGTACGGGTACGCCTATCATAGTTTGGGAACCCATCTACTAGGCATTATACTTTTGTCGTTATTATACTAGTTATTTCAGTTTTTTAATCAGTTTTTTCTACATATCTTATGAAGATTTTATTACAAAGAAGTGAGTCCACGCAATACGACGAATATGTCTAAAAATGAAAAAGAAATGTAGTTAGACATTATAGGTGCACGTTATACAGCGGAACTCTTTGTACGCCTGAATATACGGTATGTAAATATTTATAAGATTATAAAATTTGTTATATTCTTTTCATAGCACTTTTCTCTTTAAAAGAAGAATCTAATTAGGAATTATTTTTGCAATAAGAGAAGAGAATTTCATGAAATGCTGATTACAACACAAATTTCCAGTAGATGGGGAAATTTAAAAACGCATAAAGTATATATAATTGCAAATAATATCTAAACCTTTTCAAAGAATTTTGGAAAAATAGTATATAAACATGTTTAATTAAAGCTAATGAGATTAATTTTAATATACATTTTTAACAAAAGTACCCTTGCTTTCCGCTAAATTTCTGACGAGTTTCTTAAAAGCTTTTAAAAAGGTTAATCAAATTTCAGGCTTTCGCAAGATGATAGAACATTTATGGAGCTAAGAACTTTTTAAGTTCCGAGCTTTGAAAGGAAAATATGAGTATTTAATAGAATTTCATAAACTTTCATTTTGAAAATATACATTTAGAGACCTCGTTCAGATAGCAGATTTTCACGAATTCAGTGCCAGAACAGATATGAAAATATGAAAATCAATATTAATTTTAAGTAAATAAAAATAAAGTTTATAGTTAAAAATTTCAGATAAAAGAAACAACAATTTACAATTATTCTAATATATATGGGCTTGGTATATCTTATACACTGAAAAAAAAAATGTTGATGTTACGGTATAATACTGACAGCTGGGATGCCAGTATTATACAGTAAAATCAACATTTTTTTTCTTTCTTTTTCAGTGTAGCAGGTGTATTTGGAATCGAAAAGGAATAAAATTGTTTACGCAAGATTCAGAAATTGCTAATATTTTGATTAAATTCAATTCTTCTATAAAGTAGTGCTCGCAAATATACGTTTATATACGTTTAAACGTATACGTAGTTAATCCTTTTTTTTCATATTATACCTATCCGAAATCGTTACCGGTTACAATACATTTTAAACGTATTATACGTATGTTCGCGATCATTATTACATTTTTTTAATGCATTAACACATGTTTATCATATACATAATAATCAACATAAATAAAATAATATGTGCATTATAAAATTAAATACATTGCATTTATTGGGAATATTTCATATTAATAGTCTTAGGCACAATTTGATCAACATTTTTTAAATTTATATTTGTTCTTGATTTTAGAATTATACTTTATGTACTTAAAATGACACTTTTTGTATTCAAATTGGTTACTTTTTTAACCAAAGTTTTTACGATATGATAAATTAGACTTTTGAATAAATGTTATATTGGCTCTGTTATTCGCCGAAAGTAAAGTGCATAAAACATCTAGTGTCGAAATTATCCCATTTGGCTCCTAAAACAACTTAATATAAATAAATATTCGTAAGATTATAATATATATATATATATATATATGGAGTCATATGGACTATATTCTTTTTATTACGTTTTACACTTAAAAAAAAAAAAAAGATTCTAATAAGAATTACTGTTTCAAAAACAGAAGAGAGTTTCAAAGAATACAGTTTACGAAACTTATTTCTTGTAAATGTAAAGTTAAAAAATGAATAAAGGATTTATAATGGTGAATTACGTTAAAGCGTTTGCAAAGGATTTTCGGAAAAATAGTACACGGCTATGTCTAATTAAGACTACTGAGATCAATTTAAAAAAAATGTTTTAGATAAAAGTATCCTTGCTTTCCTCTGAATTTCTCGCATGGGGAATTTCAATTTTCATAAAAACTTTTAAAAATGATCAACAAATTCCCGGCTTTCGAAAGATGATAGATCATTTATGCAGCTAAGAACTTTTTAAGTTCAGGGCCTTGAAAAGAAAATATTATGAGTATTTAATATAATTTTATGAACGTTCATTTTGAAAATATCCTTTTAGAGATCTCGTTCAAATAGTAGGTTTTCACGAATTCAGAGCTGTATCAGATATTAAAATATGAATATAAATCTTAATTTTAAGCAGATAAAAATAAAGTGCATAGTTAACAATTTCAAATAAATGAGGTGACAATTTTAAAATTTTACAAAATTATTAAATTATTCTAACATATATTTGATATATCTTATAGCAATTGAATAAAACTTGCAGTATCTGAAAACGAAAAGGAATAAAATTGGTTACGGAAGATACAGAAATTGTTAATATTTTGATTAAATTCAATTCTTCTATAAATAAGGGAAAGCGTTTAAAGTGCGTCCCAAAAATTTATAGACAGCCATTTGTTTGGATTTAAGAGCTAACTAAACTAGTAAGAAAGATCAAATAAATTATGCAAATATGTAATGATGAAATAAAAATAATAAAATACTCAAGCAACTTTTAACAGTTATTGATTTAATAATTTTTAAAAAAAATGCTGTCCCAAAAATATATAGACAACAGATGTTAAAAGCTGATTTAAGTACTGATATCCAAAATTTGCATATTCCAAGGTCATGTACTTCTGACGAAATAGTTTTCGGAGATGAAACCGTTCCAACCTTTCCGTTTTCAACTGATTGTAAAGATGCCTTGCAATATGCAGTTTTCCAAAAAGGAAATTTTGCAAATCTATTGTTTAAAGTTTCGTAGAGGGAAAGTAGTGGATATTGCAAGAAAAATTGGACGCAGCAGGAATGGCATTTACCGAATTTTATCAAAAGGTGACAATTAACAATTTTGAAATAAAATCCCGTTCTGCACGACCAAAGAAAACATCCAAACGACAAGACAGAGTGATTTTGAGATTGTTTTCAACCCAGAACCTGTCTATACGGTCAGTTTCTAAAGAAGTAAGCGTTCCAATATCAAAATCCACGGTCCATCGACGGCTGCAGGCAAGTACATTTTTCGATTATCGCAAAATACGCCATTCGCCAAAGTTTACAAAACGACATAAGGACGCTCGTGTTCAGTGAGCCCAAAATCACATGAATTGGACAGATGAATGGTTGAGTGTCCTTTTTAGAGATTCAAATAAATTTAATTTAGATGGCCCTGATTCTTGGGCATGTTACTGGCACGATATTCGCAAGGAACCATGGACTTTTTTCAGCAGACAACAAAGAGGGGTTTCACTCATGGTGTGGGGGGCATTTTCTTATAATGGAACCACTCACATTGCTTTTTTGAATGGTCGTCAGATCTTTGTTCGGAAGATTACCAAAAAACGCTTGAAGTACAGTTACTTCTATTTGGAAAGTTGCTATGTGGGGACAAATGGATATACAAGCAAGACAACTGGTTCATTCACTTGTCCAACTCTACAATGCAGTGGTTTATTTCAAAACCAAGTAACTGTTATGGCCAGCCATAAGCCCTGACCTGAACACAATAAAAAAACTCTGGGGAATATTATTTAGAGACGTATATGCTAATAGGCGTCATTTTGAAGCGGTTCACGATCTAAAGCTACAAACTGAATGAATTTGGCTTTCTTTAAAGCTAGAATTTCTTCTTTTGAGTACACCGGATCAAGTGTTTTAAGTGATTAGAAAAAACGTCTAAAAATTATAACTTTAAATAAAGAAAATGAGTTGCATATAAACTTTTGGGACAGTAAAATTTAAATGTTAATTTTTATCACAAAGTCTGTGATTGTGTAATAATATTTTTGTATAGTATTATTATTGTCTTGATATTATTTATAATTATAAATTGTTTCGAAATTGTTAATCCTCTTTTTAAATTGTAAAATAAGAAAACCCTGTTGTCTCTAAACTTTTGGGACGCACTGCGCACACTGTATTATAGAATTGCTTTTAATACGTTAACACATATTTATCATATATAGTAATCATCATAAATAAAACAATAAGTGAATTATAAAAATCAGATACACTGAAGTTATAGGGAATATTTATTTTAATAGTCTTAGGTGTAATTTGATCAGCAATTCTTTATTTATTTATTCTTTATTATTTATATTTGTTCCTGATTTTATAATTATACTTTATATACTTAAAATGGCACTTTTTGTTTTCAAAATTGTTATTTTTTTAACCAAAGTTTTTACGAAATGATAAATTATACTTTCGAATAAATGGTATATTAGCTCTGTTATTCCCCGAAAGTAAAATACATAAAACATTTCTCGTCTGATTGTCTCGCGATATTGTCTGAATTAGTCCATTTACTGCCAAAAACAACTAGATATAATTAAATATTCGTAAGATTATTTAAAAAAATGACGGAATAATATTTACCATATTCTTATTATTACGATTTACACTTAAAAGAAAATTCTAAGTAGGAGTTATTTTACAAAGCCAAAAAGAATTTCTAGGAATACTGTTTACGTCACATATTTCTAGTAAATAGAAAAATTTAAAATTGAATAAAGGATTTATAATGACGAATTATGTCAAAGCGTTTGCAAAAAAATTTCAAATAAACATTATATGAATATGTCTAGTTAACGCTAATGAGATTAATTTTAAATTATAGTTGTAGTATAAGTACCCTTGCTTTTCGCTGAACATATCGCATTGAGGATTTCATGTTCCTTGAAAGCTTTTATAAAAGATCATCAAATTACAGTCTTTCCTAAGATGATAGATCATTTATGCAGCTAAGAACTTTTTACATTTAGAGCCTTGAAATAAAATATTATGAATATTTAACTGTACTTCAAAAACGTTTATTTCAAAATTATCTATTTAGAAACCCCGTTCAAAGAGAATATTTTCACGAATTCAGTGCCAGAACAGGTATTAAGATAGTGAGACAAATCTTAATTTAAGCACATAAAAATAATGTAAATGGATACTTAAAATAATTGAGATAATAACATTTTTCAATTTAAAAACTTGATGATAAACTTGATATATTCGAATTTAAAATCAAATAAAATTATGTAATTTTTTAAAATTTTGAATAATTTGCTTCTTTTACAAGTACATAAGTTACAAAAATAAGAGAAATGCTTTGAGTACGTGACCACATATATAGAATGCATAGTAATAATTACATAGAAGATAACATACGCAATCAATGAACGTCAAAGTAAATTATGTATTTAAAAAACAGTAGAAGTAACTTTTTATCTACTAAAAATCTAAAAAAAAACTTTAAATACAAAATTAATTAATTTTGAATGTGAATAACTATTTCAATAGACATATTAAATGTTTTAAGATTTAATGAAGCAACTAAACTACAGTTTTTCAATTTTCATTCGAATCACAGTGAACTATAGAAAAAATTGAAACAAAAACAAAACATTTGTAAAAATCTTAAATTAAATGTAAAATTAAATAATTCTAGATGCTTTAAATAGTTTTAAGAACAACACTAAACAACTTTTTATGATTGAATACACATCTTCTTCAACTTTAATTTTTATCAAAATGAACTATTAAAAATAGAGCAAGAAGTTTTTATGTCATAAAAATCTGAAAGACATTCATTTAAAAATGGAAATGAAATAATTTTCAACATCCTAATTCCTATGAAAATGTATAATATATATATATATATATATATATATATATATATATATATATATATATATGTGTGTGTGTGTGTGTGTGTGTGTGTGTGTCAATGAAATAATCAAAATACAATCCTTCTTTCATTTTATTTTTAATTATAGTGAACTACATGAAAAAGATACAGAAAAAAATTTTAAATATTGAAAATCCGGAAACTATTTACTCAAAACAAAGAATTAAATAATGTTTAAATGCTACGTTTTAGAGAATCTTTAAACCTTTTTGTTACGTTTTAGTGAAACAATCAAAATGCAATTCTTCTTCTTCTTTTTTTTCCTTTCATTATAATCATACTAAACTGTAAAATAAAACACAGAAAAGTATTTTAATAAAATAAAAATGTAGAAAACGTTCATTTAAAATAGAGACTTGAATAATTTTAGATTGCTTTCTTTATGTGAAAATCTTAAAACATTTTTTACGTTTTAAAGAGACAATCAAAATTCAGTGCTTCAAGTTTCATATGAACTTTCATGTACCTTTTCTTTTGTATGGAATCAGTATTTACTTTCTCAAAACAGGAAGATAATGAAGAAGCGGAAGAAATATCGCTGTGTTGTAATCGTAGCACACTGGTTGGCAATCAAAGGTCTTTGGTTCGAATCCTGGCTGCGGCGGGACCACAGTTTTTGCTACAGAGCTAAAGTCAATGACTTAATATGAAACTGGTTTTAACTCAAAACTCCAAGGAACCAAAATTTCTGGAATAGATTTCATGTAAGCGGTGAAATGGTTGTGTAATTTGTTTCAATTTTTTCTGCATAGAATGAGAGTTTGGATAGCGTTCTCTTAGAAAGCGTTCACTTTACGAGAAATTTACATCTCTATATCTGAAACAAATACGATGTGTGTGAGTATGAGCATGAACGTACGCAGGGAAAAGAGGGGGGGGGGATGAAAAAAACCCTCCATAAATCTTTGAAAATATTTACCGTATACTCCGGTATATAACATGCACTGGCGAATACCGCGCACACCAACGATTTGAGATTATATTTTTCTATTTTTAAATTTATTAGCTGCATTATATGCAACTTTATCTTTATGAAGAAACCATCATGAGATATGTATCAATAAAGAACTACAATAAAGAGCATTAAAAAGTATAATAACAAATGCGAAGATAAAGAAAAAAAAATGATCAAACTCGTAGCAAGGAAAGGGCCAGATTAAAGCATGGGCTAACTGAGATGTAGCCATGGGGTTCCCAAATTTAAATATATTTAAATATATTTTAAATATAGGATATGATTAAAAATTAAATTATATTTGTCTAAATATGTATTTATACATTCACACATGTTTTCTAAAATATCTAAAGTGTGTGTGTTTTTTATAATGTTTTTACAGTATAAGAAGAAGGTCCCCAAATGTATACCAGGTCCTAGCCTTGTCTTTGGCATGATCAGGCTTTGGGGATATACGATGCTGCCAAGCTTACTTTGCTACCTAAATACCCAGAAAGCGTTTGCAATCGTACTATGGTTCATTCACTAATCACATCTTCTTTTCTTGTTCATTAATGTAAAATTATCAATTCTTATGCCTACATTTTTCTTAATTGTTAATTTAATTTTTTTATTTTTTATATACGGCGTATAACGCGCAGCTGTAAATTTTTATTAATTTTCTAGTTTCAAAAGTGCATTTCATGCGCCACAATTTGCCATTAATAATAATAATAATAAAGGTTGAGAAAAATCTAAGCATAAGAAAAACTAAAACTGTTTGTGATTGTTATTGAACTGAATATTGCATAATTGTAATTTCATTGTATGATAGTTTTGTTTTAAAGGCATTCATTATATTTTATTACAAATGTAAGGCATAATTTCTTTTAGCTTTATTTTTTTTATTCACTAACACTGCTTATAATGTCCTCTAGTTGTCTTTTAGTTTTGTTAGGAAATGATATTAAACAATAAAAGAGTTTAACAATACAAACTTGTAGTCTAATTTTTTTTAAATTGATTAATTCATTTATTTTTGAGGGGGGAACATTTATCACGTTTTAGGTACAATGCCTTTAAAAAAATAAAAAAATAAAAGTATTTGAATATGTCATTTCTTACTTTTTTGAGAGATGGTAGGAACTTTTCCTCCTCTTAGTGTGCCTATAAATGCGTGTTAAATTAGGTTAAACATTTGATAATATTATTGAATTATTTTTTACAGAACTAACTTAAAGTAGGCATTTTAAAATGCTTTAGATAATTCTTTAAACATTTTAAAGCATCTTTTACGTGTTGAAAGCGCAATCCAAAATGCAGTTATTTGTCCATTTTCTCTTTAACTTTCACGAAACCTTTTGCCATAGACAAAGCATCATCCTATGTCTGCATTTCCTATGTCTCAATGACATAGGAAACTTGGTTTCAAGATAAAGGTCCAAAGAACAGAAATTTGTGGGACCAATTTCATGCAAAAAGTGAAGTGATTGTGTGATTCGTTTCAAAAATTATTTTGTACATGGAATGAGAGTTTGCGTTCGTGTTCTCTTAGAATATTTTAATAAGAAAACTACTTTTCTATAATTGAAGCAAATATGGTGTGTATGAATGTATGTTATAATAGGAAATCAATCACCATTTGCTATACTGCATCAAACGGAATTCATTTAGAGAGCATATAGATAGAAAAAAGACATAGATTCTAATTTTTTACCAAGGAAAACCTGAAAATATTATAGATAGTAATGTTTCTGGGATTCAAATCCGGCGATTTGCTGCTTTAAGTTCTACATACTTGTAGTCACAACACTAAACACTTAAGTGGGAAAGAGTTGGATTTTAATTAAATCTCTTACAGTTTTACATTGTGATTTAAAAGATAATAATAACGTTTGTTTAAATTAAGCATATTTTAATCTACACCGTGTCCCAAAAGTTTAGACAATCAATAAAATTTGCATTAACATAAAAAGTAATAAGGTACAATTAAAATTCGTGAGATGGTAATAAATAAAAGCAGTTTTGCTGATATACACATATAAATTATGATCAAAGATTTGAAATTATAAAATATACATTAAATTATATAACAATGTACTGCCCCAAAAGTATAGAAACCTGTAATTTTTTTTGGTTTTACATTTATAAAAGTAATTAAAAACTTACTTTTAATATTTAATTGTATTGCCACGACACTTTATAACATCAAATACACATTGTTCCATAGAATTAACTAAGCATTGCATTACAGAAGGAGGTATTTCATACCACGCTTTGTCAATTGCAATTTTTAAGTCATTTACACATGTATATTGCTTTCCATTTTCATATATTTTACGATATAAGATCCCCCATATATTCTCCATGGGTTTCAAATCTGGAATAAGTGCTGGTCAATCTAATAGTGTGATATTGTTTTACCTAAACCATGTTTTCGATGATGTGGAGGTATGGATGGATGCCCCATCTTGTTGGAAAACACAGTCTGGTCCTGCTAGCAAATCAATAATTGGCAGTAAATTGGTACGTAAAATATCCTGATAATCTTCTGATTTAATTTTTCTGTCCATAAATCCTAGAAATGTTTGGCCGTTGAAAGAAAACCCTCCCCCAGGTCATTACGGATCCTCTGCCTTGCCTGCTGAAACAGTTCTTGGGTTCTTTTCTTAGGTCATGCCAGTAAAATTTGTGACCATCAGGGCCGTCTAAATTCCATTTCTTTTCATCACTGAAGATGACAGAAATCCATTTTTCACTGTATGACATATGCTTTCTAGCCCACTTTAGACGTGTGTATCTTTATGTCTCTGCTTTAAACAAGGTTTTGCTTTCATTCTCTTGTAAACAATATTTGTTGAAGCTTGAATCCTTCTATGTACAGTACTTTTTGAAATTCTGGAAATTGATGCAATTTCACACACAGATAAATTATCAACTGAAGCCATTTATAATAATATTCTATCATCGCATAACATTATTTTCTTTGGTCTTCCGACTCGCTTTCTAGTATTCCATGTTCCACCTGATCTCAAAACTCTATAAATACTGCTCAAGTATCTCTTTATTCTTCTCGATATTTGTACAGGATTTTGTCCTTGCGCTTTTAAATATAAATTCTTAATAATTTCATTTTTAGAAATTTCTTTAGAACGTAGCATTTTTATCAGAATACACAGGAAATGTCTTTTCCGAATCATTGAACTCATTTGATTCCACAAAATTTCTATAAATTATTATGTTAAAAATACAGCAGATGATATTTCAATTAAAGGGGGAAATTATTCTGCATTTATAGAAGCAGACGAAAATAAAAAATATTTTATTTTGTGAACAAAAATGTAAAAGAAAACATGTAATGCTGTATTGTGTCTATACTTTTGGGACAGCACATTGTTATATAATTTAATGTATATTTTATAATTTCAAACCTTTGATCATAATTTATATGTGTATATCAGCAAAACTGCTTTTATTTATTACCTATCTCACGAATTTTAACTGTACCGTATTACTTTTTATGTTAATGCAAATTTTATTGACTGTCTAAACTTTTGGGACACGGATTAAAGATTTCTTAATAGTCATCTGACATCATACATACTATTCTATTTTCCTTTTACTTTCGTGTATTTTTTTTTTTTTTTTTTTTTTTTTGATAAATATAGTAAATAACCCAGAAAACTTGCTATCAATATATAAGTCCACGGAAACAAAATTTTCGGAATCAATTTTAGGCATACGGCTAACATTTATTGCTTTTTAAGTTCAGAGACAGTTTTAAATGCCTGCGTTTTTTTATCGCTGCTTATTGCATTACGCTGTTTTCGCGCATTTTGATATACGAATTTTTATCAGAACCTCGTGATTATCGATTTTTTTCTCTATTCATTCGTGTTTTATCCCATATATTTTATTTTACTACATTATTATACATTCATTTTTTACAGTTCTTATTCTAAGTTTAACACTCATTTAGTTTTTCTTCTTCCTGTGATGAAGATGCCGTCAACGATCTAGAAAACGTTGTTTTAACAAAGAGGTCCACTGAACTAAAATTTTCGAAATCAACTTCAGACAAACAGCTAAATGAACGTGTAATTTGTTTAAAAAATCTATTTTACGTGGAATGAGAGTTTGTGTCACGTTCTCTTACAATATCTCTTCGAGAAAACTACTTCTCTACCACTGAAGTAAATACAGCAATCATGAATTTTCGTTATCCTACTAAATGAATCACTCTTAAGCTATACTTCCTAAATCAGTATTCGTTCAGAGAGAATATATGAAGAAAAAAAAATACATAAATTCTCATTTTTGTTCAAGGTAAACTTTACACATAGCATCACTTGTATTCGAACACTTCGACTGCTGCTTTAAGCTCCAAATAATTTAAGCCTCCACACTAAGCTGTTGGCTAAGCGGGAAAGAGGAGTTTATTTATTAAAACTTCTTTCATATTTGTAGTGTTTTTTGTATCAAAAACTTAATTGTTGAAATTAAGCATAATTTTCTTCCTTAAGATACTTATAAATCATCATCTATGCGACATCACGCACACTTATTCCCTCAAAATTCAATGAACCTATGTGATAAAAAATCATATATATTTTATGTTTTATTATAGAATTTAGTTTTCCTATCTTAAATTTTCTCTATGTCAATTAATTTCTTTATTCAAATAATTTTTATTCTTTAACCAGAAAAGTAATCCTTTTTACTATCTCAAAATGCTCCCAGCTATTTTTATCGTAACATTAAATGTAGTTGTGCGTTAGTGTTATGCGGTTTCAATTCTGAATATTAATGAACTGTCCAGATGGACTTAACATATGACTTTTACTTCTCTTTCGTATCTTGTTTTAAAAGCAAACACATTTTCAGTTGAACTTTACTGCTGCATCATAATGCAAAATCAACAAGTTTTGTTTCTGTTCTCATTAATACAATCATCGCTTTCCCAAAATAATTACGGGGTTATCTTTCTAATGTGGTTTTATTGATAAATCGCCATTCTGGTAGATTATTGGCGAATTGTCGTTCAGAAACGTAATACACATTTATTCATAACGGACTAAAAATATGCATCTGGTTTCTGGCACATTTGTAGCAGTTTGCAGGTTTGCATGTCAAAAATATTGGCGCACACTCAGTCCAAAATTTTGATGAGATATTCTCTCGTTTTTGATCGAATAAGACGTATATTATAATATAAGAGAGGCCACCCTCTGTTTCTTTTGTCGATGTTCAGATAAAATAAAAGGAGCTCATGGATCGAAGACTTATGTTTCATCTTATGACTTTTGTGGATTAGTTTACTTTTCAGGAAACGAATTCATATTGCTATACATCCAATGCGCCATTATACCTCGGCAATGTATTAAGAGGAAATATCCATTCTGATACATCGGGACTTCGTAACAACCTAAAAGATGCATTAGAGGTTAAGCAGTTAAGGTTTATTAGATCAAACACAGTTTCTCTTAGAAACAAAACTGAGAACACAAAGTTTTTCATCTAAAAATTTCGAATGAATAATGCTGTAAGAATAATTGTTTGGAAATGAAAAGATTAAAATCAATAGATAACGCTTAGAGGAAACGGATTTTTGATAGAAAATGTTATATGTCAACATCTAATTAAATTTTCCATTTTGTATTATTCAAACACTCCTAGAAAACAAATAATTCTAGACATTTCGACATTTTAAATTTCTTGATACAGATAATGGGCATAATAATCTTAGAGAATAATTAATCTCTTTTTAGTAACCATTCAAGCTTGTCGCAACATCATACTAATTTTGCCAAGCTCTTGAATCTGAAGAATGTGCGCTGTGTGTGTGTGTCGCCACTCACTTGTTTATAAAGTCATGCTTGAGGCATATGAGATACATGCTTGAGGCATTCTACAGGGAACAAAGTAGATTAAATTAATTGTGGATAAAATAATAAAGGATTGCCGCAAAAAATGATTCTGTTGTGCTCTCTCAAAAATGCACCAACTAGCGCAAAAAAGTAAATGAAAGTTCTTTTCAATTTTACTTTAAAAATTATACATTTATATAATTTATATATTTATATATTCCTATAATCATCATCTGTACATTGTAAAAAATAATAATAATAATAATTCACGGGCATAATACTTTGGATTGCCTTAGAAATTTTACGGGAAATATCAATTGAATGATTTATTTTTACTTACAACAGTCACATTTTTTAAAAAATATATATCAATATTTAGTATTTTCTCATTTTTTTCAACTACGCGATTTTTAAATTTTTTCATTAATTTTATTTTTATCAGCCTGACTCTAAAACCCAGATAAACCATGGATATCAAGGTGATTTCTTTTATAATTCTTATACGAATATTTTTGCTTCTTTCTTTTATTTTTTTTTCAAAGAGAATAATCATATACTTTGCTTAGTTGCACACATATATCTTATTGATAATGGTCATACAAAATATAGATAAAAGTTTAGATTACTTTATTTAATCGATAACTACATACAAGGTCTTTTAATTTAAATATTTATAACAAAAAATAAGTAATTAAAAATAATGTCGGTTGTTAAATTTTATTAACCACAGTCCCAATATTTGAAAAAATAACAATATTTAGTATTTCTGTTTTTTTTTTTTTTTTTTTTTTTTTTTTTTTTTTACTACACGACTTTTAAATCATGGATAATGTAGAGTTCCTGTATGATTATTTTTCCTTCTTTTTGTTTGCTCTCCTTTTATTTCTCCTTTTTTACAAAAAATAATCACATACTTATCTTATTATATATATGACAGCTTGATAATGGTCATACCGAATATAATAAAAATTGTAGACCAGTTCAATTTATTTAATTGATAATTACATGCACGATCTTTTAATTTAAATACTTTTAATATAAATTCAGTAATTAAAACAAAATATTATTGGGTGTTAAATTTTACTTAATTATAAAGCATTCGAATAAAAATAATACAAATTATATAACTTTTCCTCCTGAATTAAATAACGCATTATTAAAATGAATATACCAAATTATGATTACCGAAAATGAATATTCTCTCCTGTATGATTATTTTTCCTTCTTTTTGTTTGCTTTCCTTTTATTTTTCCTTTTTTACAAAAAATAATCACACACTTATCTTATTATACATATGGCATCTTGATAATGGTCATACCGAATATAATAAAATTTGTAGACCAGTTCAATTTATTTAATTGATAATTACATGCACGATCTTTTAATTTAAATACTTTTAACATAAATTCAGTAATTAAAACAAAATATTATTGGGTGTTAAATTTTACTTAATTATAAAGCATTCGAATAAAAATAATACAAATTATATAACTTTTCCTCCTGAATTAAATAACGCACTATTAAAATGAATTAATGCCAATAAAATAAGAAATATCATTCTGTCCGAAGTGGGTTTCGAACCGACACTATGATCGGAACATAGAAGCACCACGCATTATACCACTCGGCCAACGTTTTCTCGTTCGAGTTTACTCTTAAAACTGGTTAGGTTTTAGATTTAATTTGTCGCATGCGCAAAAGGTTCATTTTCATGTGAAAAACTGATTTGACAAAAATACCTTTTAGTTTTAATATATAGGATAATAATAATAATAATAATAACAATAATAATAATAATAATAAAAGATTGCTTTTGAGCTTTTAAAACGGAAAGGCTAAAAAATTTTTGCAATCTCTCGAATACAAAATGCTGAAATAAAACAACAGAGTCTAAAAAATATAATAAAATAGATTCAAAATCTTAAAAGAAAATAAATTATTAGAAATAAGGAAAAGACCATGAAATATCGAATAAAAATATTTCAAACAGAAAATATTCAATCACAGAATATATCTATATTCATTGAATTCTACTATTTATTTATCAAAAGGAAAAATACTCATTATTTAGAAAATATTTTCAGATGCGCTCTTGAACTTAATAAATCATTTAATTCAAATATAGGAATATCTTCTCTACCGGAACCTACTTAAAAGATTTTCTACCGCAACTGATTGAGGCTTTCTCAGTAAACGTACACCAATTACCGCTACCCCTCTTTTCAGTACATGAAAATAACGAAATAACATGCTTGAGGTCTTCCCATCCTCTTACATTTTTACTAACGAGACCTCGGAACAGGGGCTTTTATTTTTTATTTTTACATTTATATACTTCGTTACTTTTTATTAAGGATGATTTTCTCTTACCCGCAAATTCATCAAAACCCCCTTATTTTCCTCCTAAGTATCATGTCATTTTCTCAACATCGGTCCATTTATTATCCTCTCTACTCTTTATCTGGTATTTTAGATGGATCCGTGAACTCACCGCAATTTTAGAAATCAGGCGTCTAGGAAATTTAAAGTTTTATGTGTCGGAGAGGGGAAAGCCTTCTGTTTAACAATGCGAATAATGAGAAACTTTTGTTTTATTGCCCGTGTGTTTTTTTTCTTACCGCCAAATCATTTGTTTAACATAATATCAACGTTTATTTATTTTTTTTGTGCTTCTTTTGTCTACATCATTGTCATTACACGTTGTTTAGCCTAATAAAAAAAGTTTTGTTGACCTATAACGTTTAAGGAGTGGTTTTGATTCTTGAATTTACAACCTATAAAAAGTGTTTTAACAAAGAGGTCCACGCAACTTATATTTTCGGAATTAATTTCAGGCAAACTACTAAGTGGTTTTGTACTTTGTCTCAAAAAAACTCTTTTTTACCTGGAACAAGAGTTTGTGTCACGTTCTCTTGTAATACCTCTAAAAGAAAATTACTTCTGTATCACTGAAACAAATACAATGTGCATGAATGTTCGTTATTAGACTGGATATTTGTAGAAGAAACTGTCATAGATTATGATTTTTTTCAAGGTAAAGTCTGACCACGTTACACATAAAATCGCCTGAATTCGAACCCGCCAATTGCTGCTTTAAGTTTTCTTTTGCCAGCAAATTCATCAAAAAACTCTTCATTTTCCTCCTAAGTATCATGTCATTTTCTCCACATCGGTCCACTTATTATCCTCTCTACTCTTTATCTGGTATTTTAGATGGATCCGTGAACTCACTGCAATTTTAGAATTCAGGCGTCTAGGAAATTTAAAGTTTTATGTGTCGGAGTAGGGAAGCCTTCTGTTTAACAATGCGAGTAATAAGAAACTTTTGTTTTATTGCCCGTACTTTTATTTTTCTTACTGCCAAATCATTTGTTTAACATAATACCAACGTTTATTTAAATTCTTTGCGCTTCTTTTGTCTACATCATTGTCATTATCCGCTGTTTAGCGTAATAAAAAAAGTTTTGTTGACCTATAACGTTTAAGGAGTAGGTTTGATTCTTGAATTTACAACCTATAAAAAGTGTTTTCACAAAGAGGTCCACGCAACTTACATTTTCGGAATCAATTTCAGGCAAACTACTAAGTGGTTTTGTACTTTGTTTCAAAAAATTATTTTTTACCTGGAACGAGAGTTTGTGTCACGTTCTCTTGTAATACCTCTAAAAGAAAATTACTTCTGTATCAGTGAAACAAATACAATGTGCATGAATGTTCGTTATACTAGGAAATCAATCATTCTTATCTGTACTATATCCGTTTAGACTGGATATTTGTAGAAGAAACTAGCATAGATTCTGATTTATTTTCAAGGTACAGTCTAAACACGTTACACACAAAATCGCTTGAATTCGAACCCGCCAACTGCTGCTTTAAGTTTTCTCTTGCCCGCAAATTCCTCAAAAAACCCTTCATTTTTCTCCCAAGTATCATGCCATTTTCTCCACATCGGCCCATTTATTATCCTCTCTTACTCTTTATCTGTATTTTAGATGGATCTAGGAACTCGCCGCAATTTTAGAAATCAGGCGTCTAGGAAATTTAAAGTTTTATGTGTCGGAGAGGGAAGCCTTCTGTTTAACAATCGAGTAATGATAAACTTTTGTTTTATTGACCGTAGTTTTATCTTTTCTTAGAGCCAAATCATTTGTTTAACATAACATCAACGTTTATTTAATTTTTTGTGCTTACTTTTGTCTACATCATTGTAATTACACACTATTTGGCCTAGTGAGAAAGGTTTTGTTAACCGATGTTCAAGAAGTGGTTTTGATTCTGAAATTTACTACATATAAAGCATTGTTTTAACAAAGAGTTACTGACACACTACCGACATTTTCGGAATCAATTTCAGGCTAACTGCTAAGTGGACTTTCTTTCAATAAATCTTTTTTATGTGGAATGAAAATTTGTGTCACGTTCTCTTGTAATATCGCTAGAAAATTACTTCTGTATCACTGAAACAAATACAATGTGCATAAATGTTCGTTATACTATGAAATCAATCATTCTTATCTGTATACTACCTAATTCATTATCCGTTTAGACTGGATATTTGTAGAAGAAACTGACATAGATTCTGATTTTTTTCGAGGTAAAGTCTAAACACGATACACATAAAATTGCTTGAATTCAAACCCGCCAATTGCTGCTTTAAGTTTTCCCTTGTCCGCTAATTCATCAAAAAACTCTTCATTTTTCTCCCAAGTATCATGTCATTTTCTCCACATCGGCCCATTTATTATTCTCTCTTACTCTTTATCTGTATTTTAGATGGATCCATGAACTCGCCGCAATTTTAGAAATCAGGCGTCTAGGAAAGTTTTATGTGTCGAAGTGGGAAGCCTCCTGTTTAACAATGCGCGTAATGAGAAAGGTTTTGTTTTATTGCCCGTGCTTTTATTTTTTCTTACCGCTAAATCATTTGTTTAACATAATATAAGCATTTATTTAAATTCTTTGCACTTCTTTTGTCTTTCTTTTGTCTACATCATTGTCATTACACATTGTTTAGCCTAATGAGAAAGGTTTTGTTAACCGATAACGTTTAAGAAGTGGTTTTGATTCTGGAATTTCGCTCTAGGTGAACAAAAGACCTCAGACATTTGAATACTTTGCTTTTTCTCAACTTCTTCCTTTAAGTTTGAAGCGAAGCTAATGAGTTGGCAGTCGAAAATAATTGTCGAATATATAATTCCTTTAAAATTCTAAAGCTTTTCTTCTTTCCAAATGAGTTTCCTCAAGGTAAAAGTTTCTGCATTGATTTTATCTTTCTTTCCCAGCAAGGTTCATGTGACTTCATCAAAGTTGTTTGAGAGAAAAGCAGATGCGTCAAAGAGAAATTATAAAGAAGAGTGAAAGTTGTAAAAATAATCTTTGGATACTTGTAAGTGTTTTGCAAACTATTTTCGACATCAATGACCTTTTGGGAATTTTTGAAAATGCATTTAAATTCAAATTGATAATAACAATTTATTGTAGGGTAAAAATTTATATCTTTAAATTCATTAGAAAAAAAAAGTTATTTTAGAATTAGGTACACAATCATTTCATATAGTGAAAACTCGTTTAGGTATGAAGTGTATTGTTCTCCAAACTGAATAGTAATATATTATTAATACTTGTCAGTGGGTAAATTAAAAAATATCATATATATTTAAAATTATTAACTGTTAGTCTTATGATAATGTGGGTTACTATCCAATTCTTTTTAACCAGACATATCTGCTTTTTCATCAAATGCTTTTAGTTGATTAGGTAGTCTCGAATAGAATTTCGTTGAATTACAAAATACCAAAAAAAAAATCTTTTATAAAATTTGAACTTTTTAATAAATACAATTTTCAGTTTGCGGTTCCTGATATCGTAGTTACTTGTATTTAATGGCATGTAACATAAATGTACGTTGATTTAAAGAAAAGTTCGATTTAATTTCCGTTCGCACTAAAATTTTTTTATTGCAAAGCGAAGTAACGCGAGAATAAGAAGGTATTTTTTCCTTGATTTACAGCCAGTGGTGTAGTCGATAGGGTACGCAGGAGGACGTGGACTTTTGAAACGTATTAATATTTTTTAAAGGATAAGCAGCTAAAAAATAACAATTTAAAAAAATAAATCACCGATTTTTAATACTTTCCAAGGAAGTTAAAACTGTTTAGGATTCCGGATCGTGTGTCTGTCTATCGCTTCTTACTCTAGCTTATGTAAATTTCAAAACAAATTTTAACGAAAATCTCGTCGCGTGAATTAGCGTTACTGAATTCGAGATTTTATTGTTCTACTATCCTTACGTTCGGGACTATGAGCGTCCTCCCACTTTTTTTTCATAGCACTACAGCACTGTTTGCAGCAGTTAAATTTTGAATTGTCTAATATAATACACTTGTTTGTTTCAAAATAAATGCATTACATTAAATTTATTAATAATCATTAAAAATCTCAGTTCAGTATCTGAAAATAAAACCTTTTTTAAAACTTTAACAGAGTAATAAATTTTGTCAAAGAATTACTTATATTAAGATTTCTAATAGATGGGTCATATATTTTCAATATATGTAGTAAAAATATGATACTTCAATACAGTAAATTATTCATCATTTATTACATCCCTACTTAACTTTTATACGCAAATTTATCATTTAAATGTTATACATTGATGTTCTGTCATTTTTACTTCTGATTCAATCTATCAACATAGTCCCATGTGTCGCGCCTAAAATAGAGAATAACCGTTATAGTCCTAAGGCGTGGTTCTGGTAAGTTGTAATTAAATGTTTTGCCTCTCATGCCCCCAGGCTAAAAGGAACAGAAGCCAATTTGTGGTAGATTTAGTATGTCCATTTTTTGTGCCATATAGTCCGAAGAATATTCAGCTTTTTTTTATGCTACATTTTTGATAGATTATTCTCTCAAGCTATGTGTATAAATCATTGATAAATGAAATATTAAGGTCCGTTTTTATCGATAATGTATATATTTATAAAATAGGAGCAATAAAAGAAATTAAATGATCATTAATAACTACAGATATTAAAGTGTAGTGTAATTTGAGAAGAGCTATTCCGTTCAAGTGTAATTGATATTTAGTTCGCTCATTCGATTACTTCCGTTTAAAAACTCTTCATATATGTCTAAACTTATGTTGCAAAACACGTTATCAAGGACAGTATTCCACAACATAAGGAAGTGGCAAATGATATCTGTTTGAATATAGAAAGTGAATAACAAGAAATTTTTATATTCAAATTGCCCGATCAACTGCAACAAAACATATCAAAATAATAGTAATTGAGAATTAATAAATCCCGAATTCCACATAAGAAAAATGCTAATATAATCTCAAAAAAAAAAAAAAAAGTCATAATATTATCATAGTAAATGAAAAAAAAAAAAAAAAAAAAAAGAATACATTCAACATGAGCACTGAAACAATAGGAAAACATCACTTACCAACACCTCTCTCGCTCTCTCTCCCCCCCCCCTCTCTCTCTTCCCTTCTCTCTCTCTCTTCCCCCCCCTCTCTCTTTTCCCCTCTCTCTCTCTCTCTGTCTCTTCTTTTCTCATCCCCTCTCTCTATATATATAATGCTTAAAATCTGAAAAACTACATTAACAAACATAGGATCATTTAACCCTCTAGGTCTTACATAAGATATACATATGCAATTTCATTTTTAACACTTTCCAACATAGTTGAAAAGTGTTTATGAATTTGGTTTGTCTGTCTGTTTAAACTCCCCAAAATATACTCGGATTGCCATGAAACTTTTTATGCTATTGAAGTTTACTCTAGAAGGTTTGGTATTGAAAATAAAGTGTGTAGCATTTATAGTTAACTTACACAGACACAAAAAAATGATTCCGTACATTATGGTCTATTGGGAAAAATTATTTGTGGGGCATTTTATTGATGTTACGATACTTCAAACATAATGACATTGACATACATCAGTGATATGGGGCGCAACAGGCTTCCTTAGGAGTATAGAATAAGTAGCATTTATAGTTCGGTTACAGGGACGCACAAAAGTATACCATTAGATTATGATCTATGGAGGAAAATTGTTTGCGGTGCATTTTAATGAGGTTATGATACTATGTTGAAATCACCGAGATTCCCTGCATGTTTTCTAGATTATAGAGTGCATAGCATTTATTGTTCATTTACAGAGACACACAAAATAATTCGGTTAAAGGATTGATTATAATTTCTCTATATTTTAAATGACAAATGTGATCGTACATAACGCTGACTTCATTTTGCGAATGGCAACACTTGACGATGAAATTTCGGTTTTGTGATTTTCGCTACTGCAATTTTTTTAATTTCTAAACATCGCACATTTTAAATTTTTATACCGTTATATAGGGGAAATAATATACTTTCAAATGCCATTTGTTTGAAAACTGTATTTTAATTGACTGATTTATTATAGGTTTTAAAATAATTTTCAAGAATTTTTTAATGTATTTTTTTTTTTTTTTAATTTTCTAATGCAATTATTCTTTCCTGTTTCCACACCCTGCACAACGGCACAATAATTAAAAGAAAATTATAACACGTGTCCTTTGTTTTTATAAGCCAATAAAAATTCAGACTCAATCGCTATATTTTTGCTCTTTTGAAATTGACGTCATTATAAGGAGAAAATGTGCATTTTTCATATATAAATAGAAAATGATAACTTTAAGTGCGTTAAAAAGATGTAGTGCCTAAATTAAAATTTATTTGAAGTTAAACATCTACTTTAATACAGATGTTTCAATTTCATGTTACCAATTTAGGAAAAAAGAAAGAAAAAGAAAAAAAAAGAAAAGAAAACATGGTTGCTAGATATGACGTCACATTCTAGTAAATTTTTTTCAATTTGACGTCAAACTGACAGTAAATAAGCAGTAGCTATGTTTTATTTCATACTTCGATTGTATACTACAGCCGTATTTTATAGCTATACGTTATATACCTAAGTATTTTATTTGTTTAGATGCAGTGGTAATATTTTCTATGATTTATATTGAAGAGTTATTAGTAGTTATTTCTCTTTTCAAACAAAACTTCATGACTGATGTCAAGAATAAAAGTTTAAAGAAAAATACACTACTTTCATCTAATCATTGAAGATTTAATTTATCTTAATAAATCTTAATAAGTGGTAGAAAGTGTTTCATAATGTATGCCTGATTTTTCGTACTTGTTTCAGTTGTGTTTCCTCTAAATGAAGAAAATATATGCAGATTTATTTATTTATTTATTTATTTTTATAGTATTACGCGCTGCAGTGTGCATTGGGAATTGATGCAATAATTCCACGAAATGTTTCGTACACTTTTAAGTCTTGCGTATGAAAAAATTCATGGAATTATAGCTCCAGTGCTAAAGTAGGCAATTCAACTGCTCCCTCTATCTATCTATATAATAAAGAAAAAAACATGTCCGTCAGTAAACCTGAAGTTATATTGACGATGACAACGTTTTGAACAATAAATATACCTTTTACAGAAAATTTTTAAAATTCTAATCTTCATACAGTTTTAATTTTTATACAGTCGAATAAGAAAAAATATTTCACTTTCAAACGCATTTTGTTTGACAACCGTATATCAATTTACTGATTTATTATGGTTTTTAAATAATTTTTTAGCATTATTTTGTTAAAAATCTATTTCTATCGCGTTCCAACCTATTAAAGAATATTAACAAGTTTGCATATAACAAAAAAATATAAGCCATTCAGCATTTGTCTCCGGCTAATATTCCGTAACGAAATTGAAACTTCATCAATAAATAAATAAATTTATATATATATATAAATCAAATAAATGCAACACAAATTTAATTTTGCAATCGAACTACGCACTTAAAAGCTGAATTATTTAGTTAAAAAAACTGCTGTAAACAGTGAAATTTTTTTGTCATTTTCTTCCGTTATTAACCATTGGCATTCAGCTAATACGAAAAGCTTTATTGCTTTTAATAAATTTTAAAACTCAATACATATTTGATATTTTTCATATAAAAATGCTTTTGGTGTTATTAGTGAAAAACATATTTAAATACACAAAATCTGTTACAGTTTTCATTAAAAAAAATTTCAACTATTTTTTGTATAGCAGGAATAATTTTTTGTAACCTGGAAAGTATGGTTAGATCGTCTGGTTTTTATAATGATGATAAATCATGAAAAAGTATTAGTACTCGCCTCTTAGAAGTCACGGTAAACCCGAATACTTAGCCAACGACAAAGTGTCACAAGTCAAAAGAGTACGAGGATGTTTGAAAAGTTATAAAAATCATCTAGTTATAACAGAAAGTAGCATTTAGATAACAACGCCTTCGTTAGTTCCCAAAGAAGCCATCAATCAGCATTCAAGAGCTTGAATATTCGACTAGAGAAGTTGGATCACACGTGTGAGATGAGCCAATAAACATTAGCTTGGAAATAATGGCAGTCAAGTCAAGTTTTCATCTGAAATCTTCTTAAACAATGAAATGTCATTGATAGTATGTCACCACTCTCTTATTTATTAAGGCACTATAGTTGCCATCATTGCTCAAGTTTGACACGGAGATTACATACTTTGACGTGTAAAAATTCAGTCTCGGGTGGTCTATACGTAGAGCAGATTCAAATTTCGACTCAGAGATCCCTTTAATGACTTACACAAAACATAACCCATCCATGGAGGGTGTTTAAACTCAGACATGTTTATTGTTATTTTCCTATTGCGACCATATTCTAAATCCCCCTATTTAGAAACTTTATCCATTACAACTTACTACATGATACCGTTTTTCTCATAACTGCATGCAGTTTGTTTCGCTCGACATATTTATTGCTTCTAAAACGCAGACCTGCCATTTTCTCTCCTCCTTCCTGGAAGTATTTTCTTAGCTTTGCCTCGAAATACAACTTTTTATCCTCGTATATCAAGTTTCCCGTTCGGAAAAACGTTATTACCATCTGTACTTTTCTGGAAATCTGACTGTTTATCCCAACCTTGATTTTCCAGATCAATGACCTGACAATTAGTTATATATAAACACCCAAGAATTAATTAAATAAATTGCTGATTTAATTTACCATGCAATTAGGATATCCATATATCAGAAAATTATCCTGGAACAAGAAATTTTTGTGAATGAAATTTGACAATACATGGAGGACAAAATTTTGGATCA
Organism: Maratus michaelseni; assembly: GCA_963931845.1. NCBI lineage: Eukaryota > Metazoa > Arthropoda > Arachnida > Araneae > Salticidae > Maratus > Maratus michaelseni. The sequence continues at coordinate 274,075,669 of OZ007591.1, read as the reverse complement.
CATATATCTGTAGACTGTTATCTGCTGCCAAGTCCTCGTTTTAATTTGTTTTTTGTTAATGAAGAATATGAATATGAAACAAACTAAACAGATTATTTTGTTAATGTTATAAACCCACATACAAGACAATGTTTAAACATGTAGATATAAAAAATATATGCATACCGAAATGAAACAAGTAATACAGTTAAAAATCCAAATATAAGCTTCTACCGGCTTATTACAAAATGAAGAATTGGAACAATTTACTATTTTTTTAACATAAGAAAGACTCCGGGTCCCTTTTAAGATAATTTTTTTTTTTTTTTACACATAAGCGAAAAAAGAAAAAGATAACTAAAAATTGTCTTCCACGGGGTCTTCAAATCCTTAGTTCCTCATCTCCACTAAAAAATCTCAGTTCCTTTTACTTAATCCCCATACGTAGTATAGGGTAAGTCTTGTAATCGTTTTGAAAATCGAAAAAAATTTTTTGACAGATTTACACGTTTCAGACACTGGAGATTACGAAAAACATATTTGTAGAAGGAAAAAAAAATTGCCGTCCGTCTGACTGTGTGTGTGTGTTGTAAACGCTCTATCTCCCGAAGAAAATGAGATCGATACTTGAAATTTGGTATGTACTTACTATGTAATAATGGGAGGAAGCTTATTGAATTTCAGTAACCTCGATTATCCAGAACTTTTTTTTTCGGACTCTCGAATTAATCGTTCTGATAAAAGGTATATAAAAAATTTCGAAATTGTTTATTTTAAGGAGTGAATATAAAATACAATAAAAAGAACATAAATTTTGCATAAAGGATGAAGTCGATCGGATAATGAGTTGCCGAGATATTTGTAATCCTATTTATCACATTCTTCGATTTTTCATGACCCCGTATTTCATTCAAATTTCAATTCAAAGATATATTTTAATTAGGAATGAGACGCTAAATCCGTCGCAGTAAACCGTTAGTTAATAGGAATATCAATTTTGGAATTATAAGGATGTTTCTTTTAAGCAATTGAGTAATAGAGCCTTTAAAGTTTATGACGTTATCAAGCCACGATTTTATGCGAATTGCAATGCATTTCATAAATAGTTTACACATGTTTTATTTTCATATTTTATATCATGCATATCCATGATGGGTAAGTATTACGGTGGCCCACAACGACTAGTTTCTCTAAGTGTTTAATTTTTTCAATCATTCAAGAAGAATATTTTTTATTACATTCTTTTCAAAATCACGAGAGAAAAAGAAAATTTGGTTAATTCAATTTTAAATCCAGGGATGGTCAATTGCCCCCCCCCTCCCTCCCTTCAGCATAACAAATGCTCCAATCTCAAAAAATATTTTATTTAGTTACGGCTCATAATCATGAATAGAACAGCGAGAAAAGGCATTTCCTGCGAGGTTTATTAATTTCGTATTTGTTGACTGACTTCAGCATAATTGGGGGATCATTTTAACGGTTTTCGCAATCAAATACGCTCCTATATTTCCGCAAGAATTCTGTGTTGTTATTTTCATGCCAAAGTGATTTATAATGGCTAATTATAACCTTGACTTTTCAATAATAAATATAATAACGTCAAGTCGCAATTAAATTTAATTTTCACAGTTGATGGCTCATGTATTATTTGAAGTGGGGAAGGAATTTATGGCATCCAATTAGTAAATCAATGGAAAAAAAAGCACCTTCGAGAACTTTTCTGGATGCTGCTCTTCTCGGTGAATAACAATAAAAAAATTAATATATATATGAGTGAAAGTATCTTTTGTTTTAAAATAATGTTAAGTATTTTCCACTTTGCTTTTGATCGCTGTATCTAGGAAAAAAAAACACAGAAAAAACAGAAAAAAAGAGAAAAACGGTTACGTTTTATGAAATTTAATACAAATATATCATCATCATCAACAACCGTTTTCAATCCACTGCTGGATGTAGGTCTCCCCCAGATTTTTTCATTGTTGCCAGTCTAGTGCTTTAGTCATCTAGTTAACACCGGCCATTTTTCTGATTTTGTCACTCCGTCTTACTTGAGGTCATCTTCTTGGTCGTTTTGCATTTCTGGGATACCACTGTGGGGTGTTTGTGCTACATCTAATGTCTTGTCTTCATGAAATGTGCCCAGCCTATTTGCATTTTAGCCGTTTAATTCTCTTAATGATGTCAAAAACTTTCGTCTGACTTCTTATCCAAGTTATTCTCTTTCTGTCTCTTCTGGTTATGCCTAGGATACATATTTCCATACTTCGCTGTGTTGTTTGTAATCTTTGTACCATCCGATTTGTTAGCGACCATGTTCCTGCTCGTTTATAGTCGATATAGTTCGTTAAATTTGAAATACACAGTTTTTATCCTTCAAGTTATTCGGATAAAATATTCTGTGTTGTGCATACACATTTATCAAACAATTGGTATTTCTGCATTTTCTTTATCTTGAAATCTATAATATGTGAAATGGGGTAACAAGATATTACTTATATATTTAATGGTACAATTGTGCTGTACAATACATGTAATTATACAATTGCTAGGTTAATGAAACAATTGCTCTTAAAAAACTAGTAGGTCCAGGTTTTCACCTTTGAATAGATTTGCTAAACAGTACAGTTATTCTTCAAATTCCCTCCTTTGAATGTATTGCTTTTTTAGAAAATATAGCTAACAGTGGTTGCTGTGACGTAAATGCATATAATACACCATATGTATATTATAAAGCAAATGCATGTCTTTGAGTAACGTGACTTCATATTGACGGACCTTGCTAATAAATTTCGCTTTTACTGCAATTTATTTTTAACTTTTAAACATTACACAATTTAAATTTTTACACCGCCGAATAAGGCAAAAAATGTTCTTTCAAATTAAATTTGTTTGAAAAGTATATCTCAATTTACTGAATTTTTATGGCTTTTAAAATAATTGTCATACATGATTTTTAAAAATCTATCGCGTACAGCCCGATTACGCAAGGTTAAACCGTTTGCACTTAAAAATCAATATAAATAGTTTAGTATTTGTTTCCGGCTAATACTTTATAAGAAAATTAAAACTCCATGAATAAATTAATAATATAATATAATAATATAAATAAAACAAATTTAGCAGACATGTAATCGTGCTTAAACTACTGAAATAATCAGAATAAAAAAGGATGCTGTAAGCAGCGAAATCTTTGGCGATTTCATATTTTATTAATTCCTGATATGCGGCTAATACGAAAGTATCGGCTTTGAAAAATTTCAAAACTTTATTTTTATACATGATAGAAATTTTTCATATAAAAATGTTTTTTTTTTTGTTGTTGTTGTTGATAGAGGGAAAATAGAAAAAACTATATAAAATGTAAAAATTATACTAAAGTTTTCAATTAAAAAAATGGATTTCTCTTATGTTTTGTAACACGAGAAGCTCAAGTTGGATCCTCTTGTTTGCTTAATATAAAGTGTATTCATTTGCTTCATCATTCTATATAGTTTCTATGTAATTATACAATAAAAGCTTTTATGCAATTGCCCTTCAAAAACGAGTTGGTTCAGGTTCCCACTCTTGAATAGGTTTGTTAAACAGCAACAGTTTATGTAATACAACGGACATACATATTTGCTTCATATAAGGGGCATTCATTGTTTACGGTATTCATTTTTTTCATCATACTGTACAATACATGCACAATTGTATCGTTTATAGTTCAAATTCAATGTAAAGTACCATTCAGGTTATCATTTTTGAATGTATTTCTTTAACAGTTTTCCCTAAATGTCCTTCTTGAATGCATTCCACTTCAGAAAGTATAGATAAGAATGGTTGATTTACTAAATAAACAAATATTCATACATTGTATATGTTTCAGTGATAGCAAAAAAATTCTCTTGTAACAACATTCTAAGAGAACGTGACCCAAGTTCCCATTCAACGAAAAAAGATTTTTTGCAACGAAGTACACAACCATTTCACCGTTTGTATGAAATTGATTCCATAAATTTCGTTTCCGTGGACCTCTTACTCGAAACAAAGTTTTATAGGTTGTTGTCCGCAGCTCTGTAAAATGAAAAAGAAAAACCGAGTGAAAGTAAAAATGAAAATAGAAGAAAATATGTATAAGAATAATATTACAATATTAGGAATAAAATTGGGAGTCTGGGAAAAATCAATAATCACGTTGTACTGATCAAAAATCGCATCCCAAAATTCAAGTAAAAAGCACAACACAATAAGGAGGCCATAAAGAATTGGAGGCATAAAATGCTCAGTCTCCGAAATTGCAAGCAATTAGATAGCATTTTAAGCAATTAGCAATTTGTAGTAATCTTAGTGTAAGAAGAATGTAATTATCGCTATTAAGAGAACTCACTAATTACCAGATAATACTATTTATGCCCTTGCTTTAGCAAATAAATATTGTTACTTCAACGCAGATAATCTGGAACCTTTTCAATAATTCAGCTCGTTGAAGTTTGGTGTCTAGAAGTTTTTACGTAAGTGTTTGACGCCAAATTTGATTGTCAAACTCGCCAACTTGGTAGACGGTAATGCTTCAGAAATTTTCTCTGTAGTTCTGTAAAAAAGCTTAATGCTATATGTAGCATAGAAAACATGTTCAGATATATCGTAATAATGTATATCAATTTCATTTTGTTTAAAATAATATTAGGTATTTAAAATGAACTTCAGACAATTGCCGCCTTTAATCGCAATGTATCGCATTTCCTTTGTGCATCCATGTAACAGAATTATAAATTCTATATGCCAGCAATTTTTTCTTGGGTCTATCTAGTTTTCTACCAAAATAAAGTACATAGATTTCGTTATGTTTGAAGTAGCATAATGCCATTAAAATGCATTTAAAAAAAAACTCTCACCCACAGAACAAAACCTTATTTTTTTTCACCATCTTAGGATTAAACAGTAATTGCTTTTCGCACCAATTTCTATAGAGAACATGCTGTAGTAAACATCAATAACCCATAATTTTTTTTTGTCTTTCCAAGCAGATGTACAAAAATTAAAGGGTGATCGGATAGACCGACAGATGAACTGGTAACAATCACTTTTGAACAATGTTGAAAAATATTAAAAAATATCAAAAAGAGATTTAAAGCCTGTATCAGTATGATATATTTTATTTAGTACTTTGTGAATAACTTAATAGTTGGCTTGGTGATACATGAATAGTGTTTCCAGGTCCACTGTCTCAAAAATACCGGGACAGGAAGGCAGAAAAATGGGGACAGCGGCTTCTAAATAGGGACATAGAAATGCAGTAAATCCTATGAAAACGGGACTTGTGTATAACAGAATCTTGATTTAACAGGAAATTTCTCTGCTGTTGGTGAAAAGAAAACTATACAATTATACTTGTTAAAACAGAATCTTTCTTAGTAGAGTTTAATAGTACAGTAAATTCTGCGATATCAGAATCACTTGGGACGGAAATAAAATCCCGTTTAGGAGAGGGTTTAAACAGAGCAATTATAATTGCATTGTACTCTTTCCGTAGGGACAATGGACTTTTTACGTGTAAGACAAGATTGCGTTCTAAGTGAGTTCCGTTTCACAGATTTTACTAAACAAAGTACAGTAAACTAGATTAATTTCAACACAATTATTCAAATTGGTAAAGAAATCAATAAAAGATTGTTAATCATTGGAATCATTGGTAAAGAAATGATTTCTTTACCAATTTGAATAATTGTGTTTAAACTAATCAAGTGTAATCACGTATCCAGCGTTTACTGGAGTTCCAAATTACCTGCGATTTATTCGAGGCTAACAAAAAAGACAAGCTACCGCGGTGCATTCCACTTATCTTTTTTTACAGACCGCTAGAGTGACGTGATGCTCTTTTCGTACACCTGCATTGGTGCATTCGAGCATCACGTGACTCCCGCAGTCTGTAAAAAAATATACGCGTAAAGCACCGCGGTAGCCTTTCTTCTTCGTTAGCCGCGGATTTATTCTGTTGAGCTTATTCAGATATCAGACCAGATATTATGATCAATGAGGTTAACTTGATGAATTAGGTCCTCCAGATTCGACCGGGATGGCTCAGTTGGTAGAACATGGCAACTTCAGCCAAGAGTTCCCAGGTTCAAATCCTGTCCCGGGCATTTTTCGTCCAGTTGGAAAATTACAACTCAAAGTACAGTAAAACCTGTAAAAACATAATTACTAGGAACAGAAAAAATATGCAGTCTTTTCTTCTCAAAAGGTAGATAGATATATATACGGTATTCCTTTCGACTCAATCATAAAAATGTTCTGTTTTCACAGATTTCATTGTGTTAAGTTTTACTTGATGCAGACTACCGGATAGCATGACACTAAAAAAAATTTAAGGGATTTTGTGCATCTTAAAAAATCGGAACTTTAGGCGTCCCGTGTATTGACTCCGCTAAGAGGATATTAGAGCCCAAAAAAATCGGGACAACTTGCAACAATAAAGATGAGTGACATAATTTTATCTGACCACGGAACATAATCATACAGTTCTACAAATTTTTAAATCTGAATTTGTCAAAAATTATTTTCATAGACTTGGGAAATTGTGTTTTTGAAAATTCAATTTAAGAACATAATTTTGTTGTTTCTACATAAAATGGAACAAATATTTAAAAAAATATATTATTCGTAAGATGTAAATTAAAAAGTAAGATGTTTATGTAATATAAATATGGACGCTGACAATTCGAAAGTTATATATCTGAATTGAAGAATAAAGTGATTCCAAATTACTTCCGATATATTTTTGTAAATAAATTAATTTTACAGATTCACTTTCAATTTAGCTTCAGTATGAAATTTCACTTTTTTATGCCATTTATTTTGCACGAATTTTCTTTTTTGGCTTTTATATAAATTCCATCTTGAATAATTCTGTCATTTTAAAAATGATAATAATCTGAGTAATACATTTTCGCTATGTCATATATTCAGGAAATAATAAATTACTCTCCTTCTAACTGAGATAAATTAACTACCTGAAGCTAGCACAATTCCTTTCATTGGCAAAGACGCACCATCAACGTTCGTTAGACAATTTATCTCAAAATAGATATAGAATTGTATAAAATGAAAGATGAGAAGAAAAGTGAGAAAAGCTGGTCATAAATAAATTTATCCTGATAAATTACTCTACTATAGCTATTCAATCTATGGCAGTGGTTGCTCGTTTTAGTTCAGAGATGTTCTACAAAATAAATTGTATGTTATTAACTGTATATGAAAATTGAAATATTTTTCTCTAATATAAATATAAATATATTTATGAGTTATGCTTTTATTGATGTCTGTTCTGATGAAATATATTTGCTGTGTAAAAATAAATTTTTGCTTTTGATTTATTTTTTCATTTTCAAAACTTTCTTTTATGCATTCCTATAATATCTTGCATGTATATTATAGGTTTAAAAACAATTCGAAGAAGGATTTACTTATGTATAGGAACGGATACTTATTTTTATTTTATCCTTATTCTACCTTAAATAATGACGTCATTTTTAAACTGAGAACAGCGTACCTAATACATTTTCAGTATGTCAAATATTCAGAGAAATAATAAATTATTCACGTTTTAACGGATATAAATTAACTTACCTAAAGCATGCACAGTTATTTATTTTTATTGGAAAGCAGAAACATCCTCATTGGTTATACAATTAATCTCAAAACTGATATTATAATGGCCCAAACGTTAGTGAAGGCTCACCGTGGAGACGCGAAAAGTTTTTGGTTTCCGTCTGCTTGTCTGTCTGCTTGTTTGTTCCGCGATAACTGCCGTAAAAATCGTCCTATTAAGTTGACTTTTGGTGGGTATGTTGGTGAGGTACCCGGAATTAGCTGTATAGTTTTAGTTACATTTGGTTCATTCGTTAAAAAAACATAAAACATTTCTTTTTAGATCATAATGCTTTCCTATGGGAATACAGACGATTTTCAAATTTCATTTTTAACTGAAATGAAAATGGCATATTTGAATAATGGATTTAAACGTAAAATTACGGATACTAAATTTTCGATATGGAGGTCTTAAATATATGCAATAGCTTTAAAAATTTGCCGATACATCTATTTGAATTTAGAAATTAATTGTTTAAATTATTGAAAAAATTTTTGCAACTGTTCGGGAAATATAAAACATTTTATTTTCCTGTTTTTTACAAATTTTAAAATGCATTTCTTTTTCTTTCCTCTTTATTTTATTAGTTACTTAGCACCCATATTTCAAAGAATATCAAAATAAGAAATGCGCTTTTTTATCTAAAAAATTACAAAAATAAGAAGTTCATAAGAATTTAGAATATCAGTGCATAAATCGTGTTTAATTTGACGCTTCTAATTTCGGAAACCTCCGAAGTATTTTATATGCCTATAAATATGTATGTAACATAAAAAAAATAAATTGCGGATTGTAAGATGCTAAATAATATGAAAAGTGAGATTAAAAACCGATGACTTTCAGAGCTGACGTTGAGGCTCCTGATCTGCAGATTTACTAGTTCTATAAATTGATGATGAAGAAGGAAAGTAAAAAAAAAAAAAACTGCGTATAAATAAATTTATCCTGATTAATTGCTGTAGCGTAGCTATTCGGTCTGTGGCAATGGTTGTTCTTTTAGCTCAAAAATATCCTACAAAATAAATTATAGTTATTTACTTATTTAAAAATTGAAATATATTCCTGCAATATAAACATAAATATATTTATGAATCATTCTCTTATTGATGAGATATATGTATTTAACGATGAATTAAATTTATGGAACAAAGCAATTTTTTTTTTTGCTTCTGATTTGTTATTTACTTTTACATACTTCCTTTGTTTTACACATTTCTAAACGAGCTTACATATATTTTTTAATTAAAAAAAATCATTGAAATATGTATTTAGTATTTATTTATTAGACCCCGGATCGTGTCTTCCCGGGATTGTGGTGGTCCAGGGTGGGGGTTATTGCAACAGGTTAGCTCCTCTTTTTAACGTAAATATTTCTTTACTGCTAAAAGACCTAAGAAAAATAATTTTGGACAAACTCTAAGGAAACGACTTGGTAAATGGACAATAAATTTGAATTTTGTATGCTGTAATGTTCAGGGGATGACAAATAAAATCGACCTATTACAAGAAGAGTTAACGACAGCTAAAATAAACGTAGCAGTGCTCTCTGAGGCAAAGAGAGAAGAAGAGGCAGATAAATATCCGGAGTGGAGTAGGAAATAACCAACATGCTATAGCAAAAGTTTTAGTCATGATTTGAAAGCAGCACAGAAATAAAACAACAAATTATAATTTTCACTGTGAAAGGATTCTGTCTTTGTGCAGGATAATTTTAGGAAGATAATTCTGAATTATAGTAACTTATATAGTAACAAACGATGCCAGTTTGGAGGGGAAAAAATATGTTAGATGTTTTACGAGATATTATCGAAAATACATCAAACAGAAACGAGATCTTATTGTTGGGAGATCTTAATGCAACAGTAGGAAATAGACTAGGAGATAATATTATTGGAAGATTTTTTTTTATTGTTTTTTTTTAAGTGATGGGGGGGGGGGGGGTGGAATTCGCAATGACAACGGGAAACATTTGATTGAAATTTGTGAACAATCAGATCTTAAAATAGAGAATACCTATTCCCAACATAAAGAGATCCATCGTTACACATGGCATCAAGACCGGAATAACCAAAAATCGATTATTGATCTGATTATAACTAGACAAAGTACCTCAGCCACAATTAAAGATATTAGAGTACATCGAAGTACAGACTGTGGATCAAATCATTATTTAATCAAAGCAAAATTGGATAGAATTGGTTAAAAAGTAAGGCAAAAACATCTAGCGAACAAACCGAAGTAAAGTACTGTTACCCAGCATTTTAAGTGGAAGTACTACACGATGTGAGCATTAAAAATATATATGAGAAAAGAGTGAGAGATAGACTGAATTTAGATTTTGAAGGCATGACAGTTGATCTCTATAACCATCTTAAACAAAATGTTAGTGCTGTTGCTATTGAGATATTGGGTACACGGATTAGAAATGAAAGGAACAGTATGAACTGGCTAAATGAAGAAATTCTTAAAAGAGTTCAATAAAAGAAAGAAACATTTTAAAATTGGTTATATATATATATATATATATATATATATATATATATATATATATATATATATATATATATATATATATATATGTTAGTTAGTAAGTAAGAAAAAAGAGATATTGAAAAAAATTATTTAATGAAAAAAGAAGAATGGGAAAAACATCTGCTAGCATAAATTACCAATTACGATTTAAAAAAGCATCGGAAGTTTGGAAGATTTTAAAGGGAATGAGAACTGGTACTCATTGTTCAACAAAATATGAAATAATTATGATTAGTGCTTGGAGGTCATATTTTGATGAACTCTTCAAGGAGAACAGAGATGAATTTAAAGATTCAGCTGTGTTTGAACACCAAAATGTTGGATTTGAAATCACAAGTGCAGAGATCGAAAAAGCATTCAGTGAGGGAAGAAGTGGTAGATCACCCGGGTATTGTCGAATAAATCTTGAACTGCTGAAATATGCTGGTAAAAACATTATAATGTTATTAACTCAATTGCAGGACATGGTCTTGGCAAGAGATTCAGTTAAAAACACCAATTAAAATAATTTAAGACAGACATGAGTACACATAAAATAAAAATTTATAAAAAAATATATACTTAAAAACAGTTAAAAATACAAAATAGTAGACGTTTCGCCAAGCGACACGCAAGGCATCATCAGTACAAAAACAATCTATTGCATAACAAACCACAGAACAAGGAAATGGAAAGGTTTGAAATCAAGGAAAGTTGAAGTTATTTTAAAAACAGATAATATTCATTAGGGACAGAACGAGCTTCATTCAACGTCTGCGATCGCAATTGAGTGAACCAACTCTCAAGGAGTAATCGACCATGGTAGCTGTTACAACCTGATTTCAAAATACTGGCGTTCGCAATTAGCGGGATGTGATTCGTTTGAAGTGAATGCTGGACAATTTTTGAATTCAAATTACTATTTTTTAAAGCACTAGTATGTTCTTTTAGGCGAATTTCCAATGATCTACCTGTTTCACCAATGTAGACACTATTGCAATCTTTACAGGGAATAATATAAACAACACCGGGTAATTTAGACTTATCATATTGAAATTTATGCTTAGTGAAAAAGGAACTCACTTTATTAATTGGTTTAAAAGAAAACCCAATATTGAATGATTTTAGAATGCCAGAAATTTTTTCAGAAATGTTCTTATAATAAGGGATACAGATAAAAGAGTTTGGTTTACTACGTTGAAAAGGGGGGGGGAGTAGAATTCACAAAATTTAAAGTATTTTTAAGGATTTTTTTAACAAGACCTATAGGATAGCTATTATTAACCAAATCGTGATAAATTTTACACTTCTCAATTTCAAAATCATTACTGGAACTGCAATATCTAATGGCCCTGAAGGCTAAAGTCTTAATAACGGCTATTTTATGGCTGAAAGGGCAAATTGAATTGAAATTAGTATATTGACCAGTAGATGTGGGTTTTCTGTAAACAGTTGCACATTGCTGATACCTCTCAATCTATCACCACTACTGTTTACAGAAAACTCACATCTACTGGTCAATATACTAATTTCAATTCAATTTGCCCTTTCAGCCATAAAATAGCCGTTATTAAGACTTTAGCCTTCAGGGCCATTAGATATTGCAGTTCCAGTAATGATTTTGAAATTGAGAAGTGTAAAATTTATCGCGATTTGGTTAATAATAGCTATCCTATAGGTCTTGTTAAAAAAATCTTTAAAAATACTTTAAATTTTGTGAATTCTACTCCCCCCCCCCTTTTCAACGTAGTAAACCAAACTCTTTTATCTGTATCCCTTATTATAAGAACATTTCTGAAAATATTTCTGGCATTCTAAAATCATTCAATATTGGGGTTTCTTTTAAACCAATTAATAAAGTGAGTTCCTTTTTCACTAAGCATAAATTTCAATATGATAAGTCTAAATTACCCGGTGTTGTTTATATTATTCCCTGTAAAGATTGCAATAGTGTCTACATTGGTGAAACAGGTAGATCATTGGAAATTCGCCTAAAAGAACATACTAGTGCTTTAAAAAATAGTAATTTGAATTCAAAAATTGTCCAGCATTCACTTCAAACGAATCACATCCCGCTAATTGCGAACGCCAGTATTTTGAAATCAGGTTGTAACAGCTACCATGGTCGATTACTCCTTGAGAGTTGGTTCACTCAATTGCGATCGCAGACGTTGAATGAAGCTCGTTCTGTCCCTAATGAATATTATCTGTTTTTAAAATAACTTCAACTTTCCTTGATTTCAAACCTTTCCATTTCCTTGTTCTGTGGTTTGTTATGCAATAGATTGTTTTTGTACTGATGATGCCTTGCGTGTCGCTTGGCGAAACGTCTACTATTTTGTATTTTTAACTGTTTTTAAGTATATATTTTTTTATAAATTTTTATTTTATGTGTACTCATGTCTGTCTTAAATTATTTTAATTGGTGTTTTTAATATTTTTCACATTCAGACGTTAAAATGTATACATTTTGCAAAAAAAGAGATTCAGTACCACAAGAATTAAAGGAAGGGTATTTAATATAAATTTTTAAGAAAGAGGAAAAAACAATTGCAGAAAGTACAGAGAAATATGTATTTCGAGTCCAGTAATAAAATTATTTCGAAGAATTTTAAGAAATAGACTTGAAGGCAAATATAAAGGAATTGAAGAACGATGTGGCTTTACAGCAGGTAGATATTGCGTCAACCGCATTTTCACCCTAAGTAAAAATAATTAATTATTCCAGGAAATAATAAATTATTCTTGCCCTAAGACAAGTTCTGGAAAAATAGAAAGACAAGGAAAGAACAACAGAAGTTATATTTTTGGATCTTGAAAAAGTTTATGACAGCGTACCAAGAAATTTGCTTTGGAAAGTATTTAAAATAGCAAATATAAATGAAAGCTGATCAATATCATTAAAGCAGTTCATTACAAAAACAGTTCTTGAGATAAAGTTGGAAATGCATTTCCTGAACCTTTCGTCACAAGTAAAGGCCTTCTGCAAGGTTGCTGTCTCTCACAAATTTTATTTATAATATATATTGATATATGCCTCAGAGAATGGACGAAGAATTGTTATAAAATGGGCTTAAAACTGACAGTAAATATATTCATAATGATAGTAAATATATTCATCACTTATTATTCACGGATAATCAAGTCATCATAGCAGAAGATGAAGAAGACACCACGTACATGTTTTGCAAAATAAAGGAAGCTTATGATGATTGGGAATTAAAGATAAATATGAGTAAAACTGAGCACTTATAATGCAATCATGCAAAGCATCTTTATTGCATGGTTCAGAGACATGGACTTTAAATCTCTCCCTAAAAAGGTGGCCTTATTAAAATATACTTCTGACGAAGTTTAGGAAGAATATGAAAGCTGGAAAAAGTTAAAAATTCAAGAAAACGCGAAATCATGGAAGTACAACAGGATGTTGTATATGCGGTCGAACATAAGATGGCTTAGATTGTGCGGACATTTTGCAGAAAGAAAGAAAAGCACTTTCCAAAAATTCTTTTAGACTTGAGCACGAAAGGAAGACGAAGAAGGGTTGGACTAAGAATGGCTTAGAAAAGTACGATTAAAGAGACATTGAAGGCTTATAAATTTAGGGATGTTAATGCCCTGGACAGAGAGAAATGGAAAAGAACTCTCACCAATACTTTTATTGGTCGAGGAAATTCACTGCTTAGTGAAAATTACAAAAGAAGATGATGATTTATTCATATAGAAGAACTGTACTTATGAAACTTATTACGATTGATACATATTATGATTTCATTCATATTCTATCTATAAAACGCAGTCTTTATGTAACGAAGACTAGTCTGCCTGATATATTTTCACTATGTCATATATTCGTGAAAATCATAATTTACTATCGCTCTAACTGAGATAATCTAACTAACCTGAAACAAGCACAATTGCTTTTAGTGGCAAAGAAGCACCATCAACATTTGCTAGACATTTTCTCTCAAAATAGGTACGGAACTGTATTGATAATGAGAAAAAAAGTGTGAAAAGCTGTTCATAAATAAATTTATCCTTATAACCTGCTCTACTTATAGCTATTGAATCTATTGCAGCGGTTGTCTTTTTTAGTTAAGAGATATCCTCTGAACAATTAATAACTGTAGGGAATAGCTCTAAATGAAAATTGAAATATTTTCTCTAATAAAAATATATTTATGAACTGTTCTTTTATTGATGAGACGTCTGTGACGATTAATTATTTTTGCCGTGTAAAAGTGCATTTTTTGTCATTTGAAAGATTTCTTTCTTTTTACGCATTTCTGTAATGCAATTAATTACCTAATACACATTAGGGTTTTTGAAAAGTTCGATAAAAAATTTATTTATATATAAGAAGAATACTAATTATATTTTTATTTATATTGCATATTAAATAACGCCATCATTTTTAAAGTGAAAATAGTTTGCCAAATATATTTTCATTATTATGTCATATATTTGAGTAAATAATACATTATTCGCGTTCTAACTGAGATAAATTAACTACCTGAACCGTGTATTCCTTTTATTTGAAAGAAAGCACCAACAACATTCGTTAGGCAATTTATCTCAAAATAGATATAGAATTGTATACAATGAAAAATGAAAAGGGATGGCTGAAAAGTTGTTCATAAATAAATTTATTCTGATAAATTGATCTATCTGCTCTTAGATATTCTACCTATAACAGTGGTTGTTCTTTTCAGTTAAGAGATATCCTACAAAATAAATTACAGTTTTAATCCTAATGAAAATTGAGGTTTTTTCCTCTGTCATAAACATAACTATATTTATGGGTTATTATTGATGGGATTTCTGTGATGATGATTTAAATTTGTGGTGTAAAAGAGATTTTTTTCTTTTGATATGGTTTTCTATTTTCAGGATTTTCTTCATTTTATGTATTTTTAAAATATTTTTCATGTGTATTTTATGTTTAGAAAAACTGGATAAGAATTTATATATCAGAACGAATATTTATTACCTTATTATTCATATTTTATATTAAATACTACCGTCATATTTAAACTGTGAATAGCCTACCTAATATATTTTCGTAATTTTATATATTCAGGGAAATGATAAATTATTCTTGTTCTCTAACTGAGATAAATTAATTAAAGCATGCACAATTCCTTTCATTTTCAAGGAAAATTCATGGGCATGCGTTAAACAATTTATCTCGAAATAGATGTAGAATTGTATATAAAAAAAAAGACAAAAATTTTCACAAATAAATTTATCCTTATAAATTACCTTGCTATAGCTATTAAATCTATGGCACTGGATGCCCCTTTAATTTCAGAGGTATTCTACAAAATATATCGTAATTATTAACTTTATATGCAAATTGAAACATTTTGAAGTAATATGAATATAATTTGAATATAATTTTTGAGTCATTTTGTCATTGATTTTGTTATTGATTAAATATGCCGATAAAACATTTTTTTCTTTTTTAACACTTTCCAACCTAGTTGAAAAGTGTTTATGACTTCGGTTTGTCTGGCCGTATGGCCTTCTGCGTCTGTCCGTCTGTCCGTTCTCTAACTCCCGTAAATATGCTCGGATTGCCCTGCAATTTTTATGTGTTATTGTCGTTATCAATAGCATGTTCCCTATTTCAAGTGAAGTGTGTAGCACTTATAGTTTTTTTACAGGAACACTAAAAAAATTCCGTTACATTACGGTCTATGGAGAAAAATCGTTTGCGGTTTAATTAAATAATGTTTCACTATTTTAAACGCATTGAAATTTATATATATCACTAAGGTGCATTAAAAGAGGCTTACTACAGAATATTGCGTGTATAGCAGTCATCATTCATTTACAGGGACACACAAACGAATTCTCTACTGTCTGTTAACAATAATTCATGGAAGTGCGTTTTAAGTTGCTGAACGCGATTTTAAATTTTACTCACTTTTTGTCTATTACTTGGTGTGTATAAATTCTGTAGATCATATACAGGGCAGCACAAAAGTTCGCGAACACATTACAGTTTATTGACAGAAACTCCAGAAAGAGAATTTTAAACTGTGCTACGTGTTTCCTAACTAAACTAAAATTTAGCATCCTATGTTATATATATACAAATCTATAGATCCTATACAGGGCTGAATAAAAGTATTCGGATATTTTTCCGAATATTGTATATGTTGGAAATTCCTGAAATTACGTTTTTAAATGTGTTATGCGTTTTCCAAATTGTTTACTTAGATGTTATCTTTCAGCTTATTAAACGGTAATGATTTGTAAAATTATTTTGAAGCGTTGGAAAGTGTTACATAATCTATGCTTGACGCATGATTTTTCGTTCTTGTTTTCTGTGTTGTCGGTTTTTTTTCTTTTTTTTGTTATGGTATGTATGGTTTTGTATGGTATTTGCATGTATAAATAGAATACGAAGAACAAAATTATTTTATTCTGAGTACGAAGTTAAATTCCGTCACTCACGACTAACAAACTCATAATCTACAACTTTATAATTGGAACAATCTATTTAATATTGGAGCTTACTTTACAGTTTTTTAATAGAAGTAACTGATTAATTCACTTTACATCGTTTATTATTATTATTATTATTATTAAAGTGCCGTTCAAAAAATATTTTTCTTCGCTCTACAATGCAAAACTTTCTGTCATATTTTCTGACTCATATTTAAATGCAAAATCATGACACTTCCAGGCATGATTATTGAAGTGATATTTAATGGAACTGCTTTTTTTCATTTTTGGATGAATGAATCTCATCTTGAGTAATAAGCGATTCTTGTCTCACAACATCTGTTATTTTTTCTTTCGCGCGCTGTAGCGTCTAGCAATTCGGTTCAAAACGACAACTTAGACAGCATTTTCTGAAAGATCTTATGCCATTACTGAAAAATGGTAAAAACAGTATGATTACAAAGTTGTTAATTACGAGCACATACCAATTCCACGTGTTTTCGAATAAAAATTAACTAAAAAATGTGTCAGATTGTAGCCAGTTTGGATTTCAGAACAGCCTTAAGGCTATCTCTAAAACTTTTACTTTAGAAATCCGCTATTAATCATCTTATCACTTCGAAAATAATTGCAATTATTGAAGCATTTATTTCAATAATTGTTAAATTTACCATGCTTTTACCTCATGTATATATAGTTCTGACGAGTTTTAGTTCTGACCATTTCCAAGTGTATTCGAATAAATGGATTTTCTTTAATTTTTTACAGGTGCTTTTTTGCAAGTATCGCGTTCTATGCTTTAATTTAAAGATGTCAGTCATTAACACGAGGAGATATTTTATACCTGATTATTATGGTGTTTTCAGATGGGGACATTGATCATGTATATATATTATCTCTGCACTGAAATGGAATATGGAGTATAAGTGTGAAGTAGCAGATTAGTAATAGGCAACATAATAAGTCATTATGAGAGATCTGTTTTTAAATTTAAGCCCAGATATGAATAAAGTTGAAAATTTGAAAATTTAAATGAAAAACAATGAACAAAAAATTATATAATTTATGTTCACACCCATATTTTATAGTACAGGAGAAACCAATCTAAATGTACCGCATTTATTTGCATATTTTTAGGATTTTTTTGCCATTTTTTTTCGAGGCCAAAATTAGGACGGGAGGGTAAAAAATACGCGAATATTTTCTTAAAGTTTGTATTTAAATATAATTTTTGTGGGAATTTTTTTGGAGTATATATAGAAATGATTGTTTGTAGAAATAATTGTTTTAGTAATTATTTAATAAAATAATACTTCTTTCAATAATTCTTGTTATCTATGAAATTTTTCGTTAATGGACGATTTTACATGTTTATAGCATTTCAGATTATATAGTGCAACTATCATCCCAAATTTTCTTAAAATGCTGTTCTTTCTAAGTTTTACCTATATTTGAAATATATTTGTATAAACATTATAATGTTCATGAACAATCTACGCAAATTCATGTAAATGTTTAGATAGATTTGATTAATTTTAAACAGAAATTCCACAGTGTTTTCCAAACTATGAGTTACTTCATCAATGGATTACGTAATGATCGATCAGTGCTTCAAAAATACACAACTAATTTTATCTGTTGCAGAAAATGTAAGAAATATTATAATCTTTAAACAAAAACAACAAATAAAAAAGTGAAATATAGATAACCAACTTCGTGACCCAAGAGTGCTTTATTGCATTGAAGCTAAAGTCAACAAATTTCAACTTATACAGATAATCTCGATGGTACAAAACAATGTTATAAATCTCATGTATTTTTTATCATAGAATTATTACATACGTAATTTTTTTACGATTTGTAAAAGAAAGTCATGTTTTCTTATTGTACTACAGTATTATTAATGTGATTATTCAAATTAGAAATACCTACTACTATTTTGGTACCTATTCTTTGTATGAAAATTTTCCTTTTTTCTTAACCCTTTAACGAATATTGGTTTCCCTATGAAACCACAAAACTTTAATTACGAAATTCAACAATGACAGCAGAATTTTAATAGAAATGTTTTCCATTTATTATGTACGTGAAATATCGCTTTTTTCTTATATACAAATAAATTTGTACATAATTTCCGGTGTCAATCATTTATTTCAATATTTTAGCAATTGATGTGCTTTATCCGTTAAAGGGTTAACATAGATTATACAAAAGATTCTATGTACCTACATATTAAGCGGTTCACGAAAAACGTTCAAACTTTAAGGTGGGCTGCTTAACAATAAAGTTTGAGAAACACTGCGTCTAATATATCACACGTTCAATGATGTAGCATTATCGATCAGAATACGCCTCCTTCCTTTTTTTTTTTCTTTCTCTGTTTTAAAAGGTAAAGACATAATTTCCTGAAAAAAAAAAATATATATAGCGAATTTACTGTTTTCGATGCGTAACATCAAACGGAAACTTATTTTAAAAACAATATGTGAAATGAATGTACGTCAGGTTTAATTCGATTGCATTAACATGGAATTCATTTCATTAGCAAAAATTGCCATACATTCTTCAAGCGAAAACTAAGTGAATATTTGCTTTTAACCGCAATTTCTTTTTTAAAGTAGGACATGCAAAAAATATCCGGTGACGTAAATTATGCAAGTAAATACAGTAATTTTTTTCCCCATTGCAGGCTAATCTTGGTATATGTCTATTGATTTTTAAATGCATTGGATCATTTTTCAATTTTATATGATGTTTTGAACAGTGTATTGAAAAAAAATTACATAAACGCATTATTTATCATTGTGAGTACATTTTCCTTTTTTTTTCCTTTTTCAATGAAATGAAATTCCTATCCCAAAAAAATAAGCCATGGTTCAGTTATAACTTTTTTGAGTCAAAGTAAATTAAATTTAATTTTTAAATGACTTTCTAATTTGATATTCTCAGAAGGGGACACTAGACTGTGAAATGTTAAAATGATATTTTCAACTAAAATTTTTAATAATCTATCTAATGATTTGTATTTTTAATATCTTTAACAAGAGGTGTAATTAAGAATCTGGTTCCACTTTGGAAATATGTAGAATTTATTAAACATATGTAAATCCATATGCAGTGATGTTGCATTGTTTTATCACGAATCATGTAACACATACTAATAAAAATGTGGATTGCAATAAAAATATATAAAAACAATTACAATGTACTGTTTTATTTTACTTTTTTATTGTGTGATATATACAAATTTCTCAATGAATTATCATAATCTTTTCTTTTGCAAGGTAGAAGTTCTAGGAATAAAGCTATTTCTTGCCCAAAATTTCCTTTATTTTTTTTCCTCAATGGACATCAGATTCTATCCCCTGTAACTGCATCAAGGAATAATAAGGCGTTAATAAAGAATAACGTTAAATTTTTGTAAATTTGTGAATATGATCTAGTCAGTAACAAGATTTAAGTTGGTAAGGTAAAACTAATCTGATGTGTAAATCCCAAAACTTTCTTCTATCTCACACAGGTTTCGCATACACTAAAAATAATAAGCACCAATTTATATCAAGGTCTAGCTGAAACTAAAGTTGTATTAAATTCCGTGCATTAGTACTTGAGATATGCCTATTGCTAAAATCGTGTAAATCCTACAAAATGTAGCATAGCAGCACCAGCTGTTGGGAGATTTAGACCAAAACCTAATCAACAACTACTTATGTCATCGTCTAATTGAATCTGAAGTTTGATGAAAATCCGTGCATTAGTTCTTCAGATATAGTTATCGTGATAATAATAAACAAATTAGCATAGCAGTGCCACCTGTTGGGCTATTTACACAAAAACGTATGCAGCATCAATTTATGTCAAGGTCTAACAGAATATGCAGTTTTGTGAAATTCCTTGCATTAGTTCTTGAAATATAGCGATCGTAAAAATCATGAAAAAAAATGGTATAGCAGCGCTACCTGTTAGTATATCTACACCTAAACGTAATCAGCGTCTATTTATGTCAAGGTCTAAATGAATCTGAAGTTTGATGAAAATAAGTGCATTAGTTCATGAGGTAGAGCTACTGCGGAAATCGCGAAAAATGCCGCATAGTACCGCCACCTATTGGGCGATTTTCACCAAAAACTAATCAGCACGCAATTTATATCAGGGACTAACTGAATATAAAGTTTTATTAAATTTCTTGCATTAGTTCTTGAGATAGAGCGTCCACAAAATGTTTATCATATACAGACAAAGTCACAGACTCACAGACAGACATTTTCTAAAAGCAGTCAAATCGTGTTCAGGACCTTCTAAAACGTATAAATCCGTCAAAAACCGGAAGTCGAAAATTTTCCTGAATCCATTACTTTCTTCTTGTAAAGATAGAAGAAAGTAATAAAAAGGCCCACTACAAAAAAGAAATTGAAATAGTTACTGACCTGAAATGCTGATTATTTAAATTCTCCAGTATTCGAAAAACATATCTTTGAGATCGAGACGAACATCATAACGTTATTTTTGCAACATACCGGAATGAAAAATCAGTCTTTCATATTAATGCGCTTTTGATTTAGAAATGGGATTCATTTAAAGAAAATTTACTGTAGTTCAATTAAGCTTCGATTTAAAATTATCTTCTCTTGGTTCTTTCTTAAGTTGACCCTTGTGGCCAGTTTAGAAATTCCGCAAATATTTGTCTTAAAGACTGGTGCTGTAGAGGTAACTGATTGTTTTGGAATCGATGCTAAAACAAGAAATTTACATATTATGCTATAAGACATAGTCCGAAGACCATTTTAGTCCTCGATCTAACTTCTGTGTTTTGAGTTTTCACCATCAACAAAAATGTGCATGACCACTAGTATATTAACTACTCTTGTGCATGCCCTAGATGTTGCATGGCGCTTGTTTCAGACGTCCAATTAGTGCGAAGGGACACATTAAATTTCCTTAGGCCGGTTCTAGCTGTGATAAAAAACATTTGTGAATTTGTTTAAAACTATTTATCTAACCTGAATTGTATGTTATTTAAATTATATGAATTATATGCTATTTATATATTATCTATATAATCAACGTATATCGTGAATAATTAGATAATAATGAAGTCATACTTCATTAAAATAAAGTTTAACAAATTAACTAATTGCAATATTTCATAGAAAAGAGAACTAGGCAAGCGCATAACTGATCTCAGGCCATATTCCACATCAACGTGGACAAATCACAGATTCCTACCAGTTTGAAAAAGTGAGATTGCAGGTCCAACATTAATTAAATTCAAAACGCAATGTAACAGTAACGCCAAGAAAAAAGTATAGATTAGTCTGCAGTCTCTAACGGCCTCAGATAAAGAGACTTAGTTAGGGAGCTTGATCAAAGAGGCAATTTTAGAAAATTCGTACAACTTAAGGTTTTTCATGTTTTTAATTTAACTCTTTTTGCTATCATTTTTCTGGTGGGAAATTTTCAATAAATTTCTTTGATTATGAGATCAAATTTATATTTTATCATTGTCCATTGTTAATATGTGACTGTTACGTAAATTCCTTGTGCAAGGTTTCCTATTTAGTTGCCGAATAGAATTTCATTGATTTTCATTCAGATTTTTCTTATAAAAAATATTGATCATAGATGTATGTTTCTTTGTACACCATTCGCAGCACCTAGAATCTAGAACAGAAATCTAGAATATTATTCATATTGCATTTTAAAAGACAAAACTCAAAGATTTGTGCTCCTTGGACATCAGTTTATGAATTTATTTACTTTGAGTTCATTCAGTAATGAGTTTGGATGTTTGTTATTACGATAATTCTAGTCCCGATTTTCAGATCCATTCTTCCTATA
Source organism: Maratus michaelseni (assembly GCA_963931845.1). Classification (NCBI taxonomy): domain Eukaryota; kingdom Metazoa; phylum Arthropoda; class Arachnida; order Araneae; family Salticidae; genus Maratus; species Maratus michaelseni. Next base: position 274,053,255 of record OZ007591.1, on the reverse strand, counting down.
GCTTTCGGGTTGTAGGTGGCACAGATATTGGCATCTTAAGAAACTAGAATAATCTATAATAACCCATATTTCATTTTGACGGTGGTCATATGTACCATATCTCATTTGCTTTTCTGCATGATAGTCCGTTCAACGATGTGCTTGTGTTCTCTTTTATTAGAATAATTCTTGTAATTACATTTCAAGTACTAAAAATAACCAAATAATTTATTACTGAAAAATTTGATACCATTACTATGTGCAAGCATTTGTCTTAGCGGCGTCTTTCTCATGTCAAGAAAAGTTTACGACCTCTGTGTGTTCCCATTGCTCCACCTTTTCGGTCATGCCAGAGCGCCATCTGGGAAGGGCTAGAGAGTGGGAAATTCCCCCCCCCCCAGGGAATATTTGATGTTTCAGTGTGTAGCAGTCATCACAGATCAGACGCATTTTTTTTTTAATTGCACATAAGCTAAAATGATTTGTCAGATGTGGTTAGAATAGAAACTTTAGCATTAAACAAACACATTACGAAGAGAAATTATCAATAATATTTGTTAAATTCTTGCTATTGCAATATTCTCCAAGTGAGACATATTTATCATCAATGAGCACTTTGGCTAATTTTTAAAACATATACGAGAATATATGTCAATTTATTTTTAGATATGCACAAGAACGTCAAAGAAATTTTAGCTTTCTTGAAAGACTTTTTTGTCCCTTTCAAGAAAATGGCACCCCTGGATCCTTCTTTCGGTTGTCGCTCTAGTTAACCGTCCGCTCAGTGTGACCAAAACTTTGAAACTCGCTAGGCCGGCTTCAAACCTAACTGAGCACAGTTGGCCCAATGGCATTTTAAAATATGTCATGAAACTGACTGACAAAATTGACTACATTTTGAAAAAATTTCCTAGTCTTCAATTTTAAGCAGCTGCTGATCCCACGTAAACTAATATTATTTCCAACTTCAAATATTACACAATTTAATTGTAATTTAAAAATACGTTTCCATTTGGGAACTCCACTTTGAAAACATCGTTCAGGAATGTTATGAATTCAACACGCTTTTTCTGCATTTTAAAGTGAAATAATTTGTGGGCTGATACATATTTTCTTGGCTTGAGATGACAGCATCTACTGAGATTCTCCAGTCTTGTTTACAATTTGAGTTAATAAGACATTCTAACGACTATTTCGAGAATTGTGGAATTTCAAAATGTTCTAATTACAGTACTGCCTATGGAAAATGAAAGCTTGATGTTGGTTTTCACAAAACAGTCGTTCTATCAGTTTGAAACTAGCCTTTCCAAAGACAATGCCAATGGAATTAAGTCTTTCCAGTATTTAAATCCGTCAAAATAAAAGAAGAAATGAGACGAATGCATAGATGAGAGACGTTTAGAAAACAATAAAGGGCTTTTACTGTTAAACACTGATTTAAGATGTTTCTTTCAATACTTTCATGTTTTAGTTTTAATGAATATTGAAGTTTCGTCCGTTAGGAATGAGAAATTTATGTAATACTAACATAATTTACACCATTCTACACAATTAAAGGCCGGTAATTATTACATTTTAAATTTCACATTCTAAAATGATTAACTTCATAATATTATATGAACTGGAATTAGAAACCTTTTGAAATTTATCCTAGTGTAATTTTATGCTCTTTTTAAGCTAGCCATTTGACAACTGAAACGTTTAAAGCAAAGTGGCGCAAGTGACTAATTTTGAAAAATTGAGTTAAGTGCATGGAACTTAACTAAATACATCAGTCTATACAAAGTTTTAAGTGATAGTTCCGAGACATTACCATGTGAAGTTATTTTATCCTATAGAAAATCATTATAGCGCGTCCAGAAAATCCTTCTTTTTGAACATATATGATAATGTGCCTTACACTAGGGGATCTTCAATTCTGATCCATAGATTCCTAGGTGTCCTCAACACATTTTCAGGAGGGTCAGCGAAGGGCTAGAATTTAATTTAATTTTTTTTTATTTAAAAGCTCAGAGAGGTTTTGCTAGTAAAATGAAAAGAAAAATTAAGAATACTGTTAAAAAAAAATACAGTTTTATTAATTTATATATAGTAAAACCTACAAAAATGGAACCTGTATATAATGTAATAGCCTTAATTAGAAAAATCTCATTGTCCCCACGAAAAGAATATCCATTTATGCCTGCTAAGCCAGAAACTTCTCTAAAACTGAAAAATCCCTGGCCCCTAACGATTCCGCTTAAGAAGATTTTGTTGTATCGCTATATTATAAAAAAATCAATACTAAAATACTGTAAAAGAATCAGTAATTTAAGAAAAAACTTTGGGGGTGTTCGTGAAAATATAAGAAACATGAAATTGGGTTTGTAGCATTGACTAGAAATATAAATAGACAGCGGACCAGCAACCCTTTCTTGAAGAAAATATGTCCTTTCCTCCAGCAGGTGTGGAGGAAGAATATTATGCCAAACAGGTTTTTTTTCGCGCCAAACTGTCACGGAAATTCCACAGCTCCCGAGAAGAAAGAGGGAACGGAAACAGAAAGTTGCCAAGAAAGGGATTACAGCCAGAAAGCGGCACCCTTTCGCCTTTTTTTTGGCGATGAAATGTGAAAGATATTTTCTTCAAGTCTGTCGGAAGAAAAGAAAGGAGTCCGCTGTCCATTTATATTTCTAGTCAATGGTTTGTAGTAGCTAAGAATTTAAAAACTGCTGCATTACACCATTCTGCCTTAAAACACCTCAATTATCTGAAGGAAATTCGTCAGAACAAAGACTTACGTAACATTTATATCTTATTATGCATAAATTACAACAATCTGAAAATAATGATTTTTACCCTTTTTAAGCACTTTCCAACATAGTTTTAAACTGTTTATGAATTTGGTTTGTCCTTTCGTCTGTCTGTCTGTCTGTCTGCTGTCTGTCCATACTCTAACTTCAATAAATATACTTGGATTGCCAAGAAATTAATAAATGTTATTGAGGTTTAGTATGGCATGTTCGGTATTGAAAATGAAGTGTGTAGCATTTGTAGTTCTTTTACAGTGACACTCAAAGAATCCTGTTACATGAAGGAATATTGGGAAAAATCGTTTGTGGTGTATTTTAATCATGTCATTCTAGTTCAAACATTTTGAAATTGATATATATCACTGAAGTGCACAACAAAATGCTCATTATAGAATTTGGTAGGCATAGCATTCATCGTTCATTTACAGGGACACACAAAATAATTCAGTGTTCACGAATTTGGTTCGTCTGTCTGTCTGCTGTCTTTCCATACCCTGACTCGAATAAATATACTCGGATTGCAAAGAAATTTATATATGTTATTGAGGCTGACTATGGCATGTTTGACATTGAAAATGAAGTGTGTAGCATTTGTAATTCTTTTACAGTGACACACAAAGAATCCCGTTACCTGAGGGAATATGGGGGGAAATCATTTGCGGTGTATTTTAATGATATCACTCTATTTCAAACACATTAAAATCGATGTACGTATATCACTGAAGTGCACAACAAAATGCTCACTATAGAATTTGGTAGGCATAGCATTCATCGTTCATTTACAGGAATACACAAAATAATTTGGTTACAGTACAGTCTATGAATAATAATTGCTGGAAGAGTGTTTCAGTTGTGCGCGTCTTAAACTTAACTAAGTTTTTGCATAGTACTTGGAGTATATATTTTCCATATTATATATTCTATAAATCATAAACAGAGCTGCGCAAAGGCCCGTGTACATTTCCGTTTATTGACAGAAGTGTGAATTTCTACTATGCTATGCGTATCCTAACTGAGCTAAATTTCGGCATACTATGTAGTATATAGGGTAGATGTGCCAGTAATGGACCGCCTTCCAGTAATGGGCCACCTTCAACGTTTTTCGTTTATAAAAAAATAACCAATAAAAATTCAACTTTTTTTATTTCATTAATATGCTTTCTTTAAATTCTAATTTTAAATACAATCATAATATCAATTATCTATTACTTTTGTGGGGTGTCCATTAATGGAATTTAGGGTGTTTTGATTTATTTCTGTGATTTACAATTAAATTTCGATTCACATTGGGAATTGTAACTATGAGCATGGTTAAATATTGTTGGTAGAGTAATATAATATACTAAGAAATGTGGAATATAACAATTATAACTATTAATTAAAAAATAATTTTTAAAGAAATTCCTTAAGGGTGTCCATTACTGGCACATCTACCCTATATAATGTAGAATACTAATCCATTCATTTTAATCAACTTAATATTTTCCACTCAAAGTAAATAAAGAAAGAAGGAAAATGATAAAGCACAGAAAAAAACCCAACGATAGTTTTTCACTCATCTCTTCAAAAACAAGTGATCTAATTTTATGACTCTTAAGTTTTAACATATCAAGCAATAGATATTTATTACATAGTTATGATCATCACTCTTCTAATAATGTGAAGTATGTTTATAATTCATGATTTGTGATTTGTGATTATGTTATTATAAACTTATTACTGAACCAAAACATTTAATAAGACAATTATTCATCACTAAATGTAACTTATGAACTTACAGTTGTGCAACAAAATTCTTTAGAAAACCCCCTAATTAGTTGTGAAATTTATGTTAGTGACGCCAATTTATTTCAAAGAACTGATGAAACTTTATTACTTGTAACTTTCCAGACTTTATCAAAATGAGTCGGTGTATTCCAAAATCCTATTCTGTAAAGACACAGGAAAAAAATGTTTCCTGTTAAAAGTATCCTAATTCTAAAATGGCCTAATTCTAAAATGGCCTTTAAATAATTTTAATTAATGTAGAATATAATTTTTAAAATCAAGTTCAAAGTCAACTCATTTATTCATTGTGAATTGAATTTAATATTATTCTTTACAAGTTTTTTCTTCAGTACCTATATTGGATTATTAACAGATTTATAACGTTCTCCTGTATTACGTCGGCTGATACGGATATTTCATAAATGGATAGACCATAGAAAAGGTATAAGCCATTCCGTTTCTCTCTCTATTCTGAAGAGTTAACTTTATATCCGAAATTATAATATTCTGATGTTTAGCGCCATAACCTCGTTGGCCTCGCCCCTTCAACATATAATTCTATAGATCATATATAGGGCTTCAGAAAATAATTCGGATATTTTTCCGACTGCTGATGACAATTACTGAAATTGGGTTTTCAAATGTGTTATGTGTTTTCTAAACTTTAACATTATGAAATTTTTAATTTTTGTTAGTATTCTGAATGTGTTGGAAAGTGTTTCATAATCAATGCTTGACGCATGATTTTTCGTTTTTGTTCATACTTATCTCGTAAATTTCTGTTTCCAAAGAAATTATTTATACAGTAATAATAAAATGCAAATCGAATAAAAATAAAATAAAATGTTAATAATTGTAGTTACTCGAATGCTTAGGTCTAGTTATGTCATTGTTAAAAACAAAAGTTTAACTATCGTTTACAGTCCATTTGCTTCCAGACCTGCATAATGTACAAAAATCTGCATAAATTACAAAAATTTGCAACCAATGATCTTTATCTTTTTATTTTACTTAGATACTGGTGTATTATAAAAAAGTTATTAATACGATAATGTGAAATAACAAGAATGAAAAATCATGCATTCGGCATAGATTTTGAAACACCTTCCAACACTAACAGAATACAGGGTGTTTCTAAATGAATATCGGGGTTTTAACGCTTCGTAGTATTTATTGCCTAAAACTTAAAATTATAATTAATACATAAAATGAAAGAGCAACTCAAACAGTTTTACCTACAAGCTTACAAGTGTTCAATGTGAACACATTTCGTCACACGGCACACATGAAGTCGATAGCTCAGTTCTTCCCAAACGTTAATTAGTGTTTGTGGGGTAATTGTTTCAACAGCTGCCTGCCTCAATCCTGTTTCTTAGGTCGGGCAGGTCAGCTGGTAGTGGAGGCACATGCACATGATCCTTTATGAACCCCAACAGGTAGAAATCACATGGCGTCAGATCGGGTGAGCGTGGAGTGGCGTTTGGGAAGAACTGAGATATGGACTTGATGTGTGCGGTGTGACGAAAGGTGTTCACATTGAACACTTGTAAGCTTGTAGGTAAAACTGTTTGAGTTGCTCTTTCATTTTATGTATTAAGTATAATTTTAAGTTTGATATAATAGATATACTACAAAGCGGTAAAACCCCGATATTCATTTAGAAACACCCTGTATTATTAAGAAATTAAATTTTTTCATACGATGAAATGAGATATCTACATAACCAATTAAAAAAACACATAACTCAGTAAAAATCTATTTTAAGCAATTGCTGCCCATATTCAAAGTCTTTCGTGCAGCCCTGTATATAATCTACAGAATTTATAGACAACACTTAACACACTAAAAATTACATAAAATCGGATATCACAGCGGAAATAACACTTCTAGCAATTACTGATCATTGTCAGACTTTTAACCGAATTCTCTTGTGCGTCCCTGTACATGAACGATAAATCCTTTGCATTCCATAATGTAAAGAAAATAAGTTGTATCGAACTTTAATGATCCTTTTAAATTTCATCCGGTTTCAAGTATCATAACTTGTTCAAAATGCATCACAAACGATTCTCCCCCAGAGATCATAGTGTAAAGGAATAATTTTCTACGTCCCTGTAATTGAACTATAATTGCTACTTATTGTATACTCCGGCAAAAGCATGCTGCAGTCCACCTTAGTTATGCACATTAATTTCATTATGTTTGAAATATCGAAACATCAATAAAATGCGCCATAAACGATTTTTTCCCATATAGACCATACTGTAATGGAATTGTTTTGTGTGTCGTGTAAATGAACTACTAATGCTACACACTTAATTTTTAATGCCGAACATTCTGTAGTAAAATTCAATAATGTGTAAAAATTTCATGACAATCCGAGTATATTTACGAGAGTTAGAGCCCGGACAGACGGACAGACAAACCGAATTCATAAACACTTTTCAACTATATTGGAAAGTGTTAAAAATAGAATAAATTAATCATTACAAAAAATAACTAGTCGGATGTGTCAATCCCAAAACTTTCTTCTATCTCATACTGGTTTCGCATACACTAAAAAGAATCAGCACCAATTTATATCAAGGTCTAACTGAAACTCAAGTTTTATTAAATTCCGTGCATTATTTCTTGAGATATGACTATCTCTAAAATCGTGTAAATTCTGCAAAATGCTGCATAGCAGCGCCACCTGCTGGGCGATTTTTACCAAAAACTAATCATCACCAATTTATATCAGAGACTAACTGAATATAAAGTTTTATTAAATTCCGAGCTTTAGTTCTTGAGATAGGGCTATTGCGGAAATCGCGAAAAATGCTGCATAGCAGCGCCACCTGCTGGGCGATTTTTACCAAAAACTAACCAGCACCAATTTATATCCCGGACTAACTTAATATAAAGTTTTATTAAATTTTGAGCATTAGTTCTTGAGATAGGGAGCCCACAAAATTTTTGTCACATACAGACAGGCAGACAGACAGAATCACGAACCGAGTCACAGACAGACATTTTCTAAAAATAGTCAAACCGTGTTCAGGACCTTCTAAAACGTATAAATCCATCAAAAACCGGAAGTCGAAAATTTTCATGAATCCAATAATTTCTTCTTGTAAAGATAGAAGAAAGTAATAAACATTTTAGACTTTATTATGCATAAATTATAGAAATCTTGATGAAATGCACTTCGCATTTTTTTCTTGTTTGATTAGACATTTAAAGCATTTAATGAAGATGATAATATGAAATGAAAAGGGAATACAAATCCATAAAAGCAATAAAACAGGAATTTTTAAAAGATGAAAGTAATGAAAAACAGATATGTAATTATGTTTTTCAATCAAAACTATCGTTATTAAATCCATTGAAATCGTACATTGAAGTAAAAAGCAATCTCACTATTATCATATGAATACGCTTTAAATTGCTGTTCTGTTTTGTTCCTTAAATACATTTAATAATTTAGAACGTTTTCCATTAAAATGCCTCCTTCTACTTTTGAAACAGAATCATTATCAGATAAAGCTTCTGCCATTAATTCATGCACAGTTATACGGTAAAACATAATTTTGAGATTTCATGCGCTTTTATCGAGAAAAAAAAATTGATGAAAAGTTATTAATATCGGAAATGGATTCTCATTATCATTAGCCTACAAATTAAAACACAAAAGGGAAACAAAAGATTTTTGTTAAAAATTCTTTAATCTGAGTTATTTAAGTTATATTTGGATTATATCGCATCGATCCGCTTTGTTATCAAGTTTGTAGATATAACTTTCCAAAAGATTCAACTACATTTACTACATTTATTGTATTTTCTTACTTAATCAGACAATTTATGAGTAAAGAATCTATCTAGTATTCATTATACAGGTTGTCCGTAAATTATTGTCTAGTCTTTCTTACCTTGTAACTTTTGAAAACATGACGACAAATACTATCACATATTCGTAAAATACAACCCCAAAAGTATTCTTTTAAAGCAAATAACGTTAAGTAATTATTTCCCAATTTATGCGGCAACCCTAGCATCGTCGCATTGTGGATGGCTGATAAGGAAGGTCTCCTTAAGCGCATACTCAGAAATTTTTTGAAAGAATTACTTAATATTTTTCTTATGAGGATATATAAGTTTATAAGAAAATTGCTGCGGAACCTCGATATAAGGTCCGTAAAAAAATTATGAAAATTTCGTGTTTTTGGCGATTTATTGATGGTTGGAGACATAATGAAAAAAAATTAAAAAATAAAAAATAATAAAAAACGATGTTGTGATGATAATCTTTTAGGAAAATCTGTTTTTACTCTTTATACTGAACTAGTTTAAGTAAGTTTAAATAAATATATTTTTACCATATATATAAAGAAAATTAACGATCGTATTCTACGGTTTAGAACAGAATTTAAATTGATTATAAATGCTTCAAACTAAAAATTATTGCCCGATTCTGAGCACTGTCAATTTGACTTCGATATTGTTAGTGTCGGAGAAAACAAGATAAAAGTATTGTTGCCATGTAAACAACGACTTATTCAATATCGGAATGTATGAATGAGAGCGTTCTTAATCGGGCAGTTATTGTTAAAATACACTTAAAATTATCCAGATTTGCTAATGGTCATTTGAGGGGACTTGCTTTTTATGGTGGATAAAAATTTTCCCCGGTTTGCAATAAGTGTGCTTCTGGGAATGCTTCTCCTGACCACATTTTGGACTGCCTCCAATTCACTCATGATGACATAAATAGAGATCCTCTATTGTTTCTGGACTTCTTGCAAGTATATAACCTCATGGAACAAGTCTAGATGTCGCTGGACATGAAGGATATGAAACAATCACATACACTTAAAATTTATCTTATCCTGCTGGCGAAACCGCGTAAATGAGCAATACGCAACTTGTATATATATATTATATAAGCTTACAGAAAAATTAATAAACTATTTAATCGTTTAAGTTTAAATTCATATAGTACTCTACGTATTAAAACATTCATTTAACCAAGAATTTTCAAATGTATTAAAATCGCTTGCATTCGGAGAGGAAAATGTATTGCTAGCCAAATCGCGTCTTTTTGCGCTAAGTACTCGAAAATATTTTATTTTTTTACAGATTTTCTACTGCGATTACGCTGCTAAATTTGACCGATCCTTTATTACGTACATTGCTAATTTACTCCATTACCATTTTTTTCAAAATATTCTGAGCATGCGCTTTAAGGAGACATTCCTTGTGAGACGCGAGAATTCAAAATGGCGAGTGCACAAGAGAGAAAGCAATGCGCGTATTGTGGTTCTTCGAAACAAAATCTTCTGCTCGTCGTTATTCAATTAATACATTTTCGATAAGTTTGATAAAATTTTAATATTAATTATTGTTTGAATATAATCGTTATTTTATTAATAATGTTTTGATTTTAAATTTTACGCATATGTAACTTTGTGTTATTAAAAATACTTTTTGGGTCGCACTTTACGAATATGTAATAATATTTTTTGTCTTGTTCTTAAATTAAAAGTTATGAGGTAAGGAAACCTCGACAATAATTTATGGACTCTCTGTATATATGTATGTATTGATAAAATGAGCCACGTCATTGAAATGAATTTTTTCTTGGTAGAATTTTTAATAATACTTCTGACAGTTCAACTCTCGTCACGTGAGTAGGCGATGTTTTGAATGCGATCGTAATTTTTGTCCTTTAACCGTCCATGTGCGTAAAAGTTTATCAAGGATCTCTTTTCTCTAACTTTCGATGGATGTGTGAATCTCAGAAATTGTGTGTTTCTGTTTTCTTTCGATCTGTTTTCTATCTATTCTAAATTTTTGCACCTCGTCAATCGATACTGTGGATATATAAGCTGCGAATTTTCGTTTAGAGTGGTAATTAGAAGCAGTACTTAGAAGCAGTACTTAGAAGCGGTACTTAGAAGCTAGTGTCAAGTGTCAGAATCAGTATCTGAGGAGCTAGGACCTAGTAGCTGGTATCTTACCTTGAAGCCTCCCTCACTACGATTAACGTTGGATTAAGTTGTTCATTCTGCAGTCTACACTTGGGTATATTTGTAAGAGCCTTGAAACCAGGAGGAAAGCCTGCATCAGAGTCAACCTTGGTTTACAACGAGGATTGACGCATCTTAAAATTGCACCTTGAATCCCCGCTGTCGACTGACTGTTAGTTGTGTTTTTTCTTATATAATCTATTTACTTATTTGATATATTTTTTAAATTTTTGTGTCGCTTCAAGTCGAAGTTGCGACTGTTAATTTTGAGTTAGGTAAAACGAGTAGTTCGCGCTCAACCTCCCTGCCCAATTAGATTCAATAAACAATTTGAATTTAAACCTTAACCTCTGTTCTCTCTTTGCTTTACTGAACGGCCTGGTGCTCGACATTATGGCCGTTACATACTTATAAATGTTTTAGCAATACAGTAAAACCTGAATATCACAGAAACTTGCCTTAAACGGAAAATCTTCTTGGTTTGGTAAACGTAATATAGAACAATTACAACAAATGAGGTACTAGAAAAAACGGAAAACTGTTTAAAATAAAATATTTCCACTGTCTCTTGCTATTCCATCCTGCCTGATATTACTATACTTGTTAATCTCAATAATGCGTTTTCGTGTAATGCAAAAATTCACTAAACATCCCAAATTTTTTAGAACATTTTCTTTAAAATCACCTCTTTTTTAGGTGCGTTCGGAATTATATAAATACGTAGCACCTATAGTCGTCGTCTGGTCCGTACGTCTGCCCGTCAGTCCGTCTGTTCGTATATAACAGCGCAAAATGCACAAAGCACACCTGCCAAAGAAAGTTAATGGGGAAAAAAACAGTGTCAAATCAAGTGAATACAGCCTCATAGATACATGACGGACTAACGGCCACGGAACAAGCCCCACTCCATTAGTGCGACAAGTTTCTCAAACAACAAATCAACAAGTTGCACAAAATTCAAAAGCAGTGATAACAGCCATTAGGATTCAATGGACTGATTGCAAAAAGCGTATTCACGAAGGGAAAAAAAAATCAAAATCCCCAATGCTTGGGTGAGATAAAGTGACAAAGACAACAAAAATGAGTGTGCAACATCCAGAAATGTGACAACCACCAGTAACAGAAGTTACAATGTGACAACCACCAGTAACAAAAGTTACAATGTGACAACCACCAGTAACAAAAGTTACAATGTGACAACCACCAGTAACAAAAGTTACAATGTGACAACCACCAGTAACAAAAGTTACAATGTGACAACCACCAGTAACAAATGTTACAACGTGACAAAACCCACGATAGTGACATAATAACCAGTGAAACTCTCGAAAGAAGACCAAGATTCAAAATGTGAAAACCAGCTCTAGCACAAGCTAGAGGTAAAAATATATCAAGAAAGAGACAAAAAACCAATGAATGATAGACAAAAAACAACCCACAACAGGGGCGAGCCTATAAAAACGCCAAAAAGCCTTGACAGAGACAAATACAACAAGAAGGGAAATCAGCCCATAAAAGAGGCGATAAACACTACAGCGACAACCCACCATGAACGTGACAAGCCAACAGACATGGTAAATATGTAAATCTATGTACGCTAATGGCACCTGGTGCATGTAAAATCCGTCGTGGGTGCAAAGCTCTCCAAGTTACCTGTGAATAATACCTCTGGGGGTGCCTAGACAGGTGAGTGTCTCGTCACCTGATCAAGGTTCTAAATTACGAGACCTATTAAATCTGTCAATTCAACAAAGTTAAACAGAAACCTTGAACCGGCAAACAAAGATAACGGTAGCAAATCACAAGAGAGCAAGCACAGCAGCGATGTGAACAAATCAATAGTCAGGTGGATCACAGCCATGCTGTGATCAAGCGATTTCCGCCTCGCACCCAGGTACTAACCCGTTAAGCTAGGCATTCATGCCGGGCAGGTAGGGGCCTGGTTAGCGGTATAAAAAAAAAACAGCGCAAAAAGTACCCAACCGAATGGTTTGAAATTTAATATATGTAATCGTTTCAGAATTTTGTCCAGTCATTTAAAATTTTATGAAAATTGAATCAAAACATAAAAATATATCAATAAAAGTTTTTTTCCTTCTAATAAATCCTATCATAAGTATTTAATTTAATGACATCCTATGATAGGTAATGATTCTAGGTTGCCATGCTGATTACATCATATTTAGGATGGAGTCATATTATTTCCGTATTACTGAATTTAAAACCGAGTTTGTACACTAAAATTGTTTAATTATAGCAATCATATAATCTACCGACAGTTTTTTGGATAGATGTTTTCGGAGAAATAGATATTAAATGGGAAAATAGTCTAAATATGGATTTCAAGTTCTGAAATTTTCAAAGCTAGCCTTAAGTTTCCCACTAGCAGTAAATGTCAACAAAAGATAAAATGTTGTCAACTTAAAATGTACTTATTTTATTAGGGAAATTAATCATATCATAATAACAGGCGATATAATTCCTTTTTTCAGTGAAATGATAATATTTTTACATTGTCTAGTATTGGCTATTTGTGAGTAGTTTAATTTTAATGTAACAGAATTGCAATTAATTGTTTGTAATTGCAATGTGTTTGTGTATTGAAACTTAATTTCGTAAAATAAAATTAATATCTATAATGTGGAAATCTGCACATAAAATAAACTTTGTATTCATGCGTTTTTCTTTAAGAGTGCAACAGCTATTGCACTAAGATCTGAATACATATAAAAATAATTACAGTATGAACGCACCTCATTTGTCACGTTTGACGTACAGTTTCAACTTGTTTTTCTTTCCAGTTTCTTCTAAAACACATTTAACTAGTGACGGACATTTTTTTCTCCGCAAAATAATAAAATCTCCGCAAATTGACAATCTGCGACGGTGCGAGGAACGGACGTTACGGTTTAAGTGGATATTTATTAATTTTCTATAGTTATTAATTTTCTATTTATATTGAATTTTTTTCACACAATTTCAAAATGTAAATTGTGGCCATATATAAAATTTGAGAGTTTAGAAAAAAAAAATCTACTTGCCCAAATGCAATAGAATTTAGTATAATAAAATAAAATAAACAACAACAAATAAATTCAGATTTGTGGTACGAGTGTCAAAAGTAGCATTTCATGCAAAACCATCCTATAGATAATGCTTAAGAGCTTAGTTTGAACGTCACGGCAAATCAGTCGATCAACACCAGCGTTGGACTGATTACACTCAACCACCTTAACACTTTCGTAGTTTACTAATGATCTAACATTTTAAGAAGCAAGTTGTTTGCTATTATAAGAAGTTAAAATAAAAAAAAATTAGATCTAAGAAGTAAGTAAAATTTAAACTGTTTATTAAATTGATTTAAAATAAGACAAATTCTCAAACATATACTACGCAGTTGGCTTGATATTAAGTTGATATATATTTGGAATGAAAATCATATGCATTTTATGGCCAAAAATAATATGCTACGGAAAGAAAAGTGCAATCCCGTGAATTTGAAGCATAAAAACAAAAATTTTCTATTTATTAATGAAAATGTTTATTATCTTACAAAAATCATAAGGAAATTTAAATTTATCACTGCCACATAAAAACACGTGTTTAATAATTAAATTTTAATCTTTGCACCTGCATGTCATGAATATATTGTTAAATAATAATCCATTCATTCGAATAAACTTAATAGTTTTCTACTCAAGATAAATAAAAAGAAGAAAGTCAAAGTGCACACAGTGAAAAGCCCAACTATAAATTTCTTTCATCGCCACATCTGTTAAAACCAGTTACCCATTTTTACCCTCTCAACTTTCAAGACGTGAAGCAATAGGCAATTATAATTTTACTATTTTCATCTCTCATCTAATAAAAGTGAAATATGTTTTAATGTTTGTAATCATGTTATTATAAACTTATTATCGAACTTAAAGACAATTTACAAGACAGTTTTTAAACGTTAAATATGATATATGACCTAATGAACTCTTTATAATGACTATTTATCAACTAATGTGGAAATCCCAATCACTTGTGAAATATGTAATATTGACATTGATTATTTAAAAGAACATTTGCAATATTATTTTGAACTTTCCTGATTTAGTGATAATGATTCAGTGTATTTCAAAAATCCATGCTGTATAGACGCAGGAGTAATGTCTTCTGACAAAACAAGAAACATGTTTCATAAATTGTTAACTGTTCAATTAATTGTAAATTAATCAAGAGGATACATATAAGTTTAATATTTAAGTTCCAAAACTCCATTTAATTATTTAATTTAAACTAATATTATTTTTTAACAAGTTTTCTTCCAGCCATTGTGTGCCAAAAGGATATTTTGAACAACTCCAGGATACTCAAATTATTGTTCTACTGGATTAATACCTGCAACGCGATCGATCATAGAAAAGGTAAGCGATTTCCTTTTTTTCTCTATATTTTAATGTACTTTTGATAGTAGTCAATAGTGATTTTGAGAATTTTAATACTCTGCGATATAGCGCGCCATGACCTCACTCCTGCAACAGATATATTGGGACATTTCATGTCACGTGTGAGGAAGCTTTTCTAAACATTACTGCTGTTTTAATAATGCTATTGTGTCCTCAAATAACTATGCTAAACTAAATATCTAGGTTTTTTTAACGTATCGTTTATATTTATACAATTTATAAGTTAATAGTTAGAAGGATTTATGTAAGTGTCACGTGCAGAACATTTTGTGCTTTTTTTCAGGGAATGGCCCGTTACAGATATTTTAAACTTTTCAATGTATTTCCTCCCACACAGTTACAAAAACAATCACGATTAATCATATCTGCTCAATTTATTTAATTATTGTAATTCATTCATTAATAATTTATGTAATTATTGTAATATTGTTGTCCCTTTTCATTTTTGTTAATAAAAAAAAGGCTCATAAATCAACTATGAAAACTTATCCGACATTGTTTGGTTGAAATCTTATCATCCATTCATTAATTCATTTAAATTCCAATTTTCAATTCAGAAACATTCTTTATCTGCCCCTGATAAGTTTAGAGTTTGTTATGCAATCGCTTCTAATCATATTTCGGACAAATAGACAGACAGACAAAATTTTTTTAAATGTTATTTTTGAAAATACGTCGTCTAAATAATCGAATGAACATAAAAATGGGTTTTTCTCTGATAATCACAAACAGATACTCCAATTTTATATATTATATTATGTAAGATAATTTCTATGTTCCTATGTTAGAATTGTTTTGTTTTATGTACTTGACTTCCCCTGTAAATTATTAAACAATTATTCTGAATTACCATGTATATTGTCATTAAATACTATATATACCAGTCGATAAAAATTAAAGGACATCCTTACATAATACTTAAATAATGAAAAATATATATTTAGAAGATGTATTTTAAATATGATTATGTAATTAATTTTTTTTTTCAGGTTTTTTTGAACGAAAATTCTAATTAATTAAATAATAATTAAAGTTTATTTCACATCGAATTTACACCAAGCCAACAAAATTTTAGAATCACAACAAAATGATGTTTTGAAAACTACGTAAAATTCTTTTTGAGGAAGCCATCACAAAGAAATACGCTTGGTAAAATCATAAACATTGCCTTCTTTACAAACTTTTATTAAAGATCCGACTGAATGTTATATCTTTGCATTTGCGAAAATCTTTTCAGAGTGTAAATGCAAAGAGATCTGTAGACGCATGCATACGTGAAAATTTCTGAAATCTTCCTTCAGGTGGCATGATAAATATTTGATTGATACGATATGAAACCTTTCATGTATACATTAGTAAGGAGTTGCATAAAATTCGATTTCGTATTGAATACTTTAATTCAAATGCAGAAGAGTATTTTCATAAAGAAGGGCAGCTTTGATATTTTGCAAAATTTATTCTATATTTTCTGTTATATTGTTTAACTAGAAAGATAAAAAAAAAATCATTATTATTTAAATGTGTACATTTAACAAAAGAATATTTTGACTACTATTTGGAGAGGTGATCCTAAAAACTACCAAAGAAAGATAATAAATTTTTCAAAAAAAAACAAAAAAGAGCCAGCGCATCACGCTTTTCGTTATTTACATTTTTCCACATATTGGCATGTAACAAGGAACATTAAATAAACTAGTAAACAAATTAAAGGATATTACTAAAACAAAGAATAAAGATAATTAGAAAATATTAACCTTTTCTAAGACAAATTAACTTTATTGCTAGAACGTTTATTACACTGTTAAAAATTTGCAGCAAACTGTCCGGTCATTCGACCGTTTTCATAAAAAAACGGTTACATAACAGTAATTTACCAGTATTCTGACCATAATATGGGCAATAATATGGTCAGAATAGCGTTAAATTACAATTATGTAACCGTTTTCTATAAAAACGGTCGAATGACTGGACAGTTTGCTGCAAATTTTTAACAGTGTAATTGAAATCCACCAGAATTTAAGTACAGATTGATTTGAAAGTAATTTATGCTTTTCATCACATAGATTATATAGGCATTTTTTTTTTAATTAACAGGTTGTTTCCATCACAAAACTTACTTTAATGTAAATGAAATCGTCTGGAACCAAAGTTAAATGACAATCTATTCGTTCTTAAGATGTAGCTATCGCGGAAATCGGGATAAACACAGCATAGAAGCAGCACATTTTAGGCGAGTTACACCCAAACCTAATGATCGTGTATTTATGTCAAAGTCTAACAGATTATGAAGTTAGAAATTTTGTGTATTATTTCTTGAGATATAGCTGTCGCAGAAATCGTGAAAAATGGAGCATAGTAGCGCCCCCCTGTTAAATGATTTATACCAAAACCTAATCTGTGCCAATGTATGTCAAGGTCTAAATAAATCTGAAGTTGGATTAAATTCAGTGCATTAGTTCTTGAGATAGAGCGCCCACAAAATTTGTGTCACACACAGACTCACGGACGAACATTTTCTAATAACAGTCGAATCGGTTCAGGATCTTCTGAAACGTATAAATCCGTAGAAAACCGGAAGTCGAATTTTTTTCGTGAATCTAATACTTTGCCATTCTGGTACAAATGTGGTATTTGGGGATTAATATTGGGTGTGATGTAGCCTTAGAAATTTTAAAATGCCAATAAATAATTAAACTTTTAAGCGTCGTATTTTCCCTTGTATAGACGTACTTTTCCGTTGTATTTTTCATTGTAAAGATGTTTACCTTTAAAATGCACATTAAAAATGGAGTAAGTGTTATACAATGAAGATACCGATTTATTTTGAATGAGGCGGAAAGGTGCACAAAAGAAGAAATCTCTTCTTGTATTTCATCAGTTTGGATCGCAAGGAGTCCATCAAACAACTAGCCGGATGTGCCAGCACCAAAACTTACTTCTATCTCGTACAGGTTTCACATACACGAAAAACGAATCTGCAGCAACTTATATCAACGACTAACTGAATATGAAGTTTGATAAAAATCCTTGCATTAGTTTTTGAGATAGAGCTATTGCAGAAATCATGCAAAAAGTAGCATAGCAGCGCCACCTGTTGGGAGATTAACAACAAAACCTAATCAACAACAACTTACGGCAATTTCTAACAGAATCTGAATTTTCGTGGAATTCTGTGCTTTAGTTCTTGAGATACAGCTATCGTGAAAAACATGAAAAAAGTAGTATAGCAGCGCTACCTGTTGGGCTTTTTACATCAAAAAATAATAAGTACCTATTTATGCGAAGGTATAACATAATCAGAAGTTTTGTGAATTTCTGTGCATTAGATCTTGAGATACAGCTTTCATGAAAATCGTCAAAAATGTAGCCTAGCAGTGCCACCTGTAGGACGATTTATACCAAAAAATAATCAGCACCAATTTATATCAAGGTCTAACTGAATCTAAAGTTTTATTAAATTCCGTTCATTAGTTCTGGAGATAGAGCGCCCACAAAAGTTTTGTCACATGCAGACAGACAGACAGACTCACAGACAGACATTTTCTAAAAACAGTCAAATCGTGTTCAGAACCTTCTAAAACGTTTAAATCCGTTGAAAACTGGAAATCGAAAATTTTTATGAATCCGATCTTCTTGTAAAGATGGAATAATGTAAAAATTCCAACAGTGCAATACGAAATTGGCTGTTATCATAGGAAGACTAGCCCCACAACGAACAACATTAATGTGGTGTCGCAGAGGGAATCACGTGGCGTAAAAGTAGCGGCGAGCTCGTTTTCTTCTGTATTGCATCACTTGATGTTGCATAAATACAGGTAAATGCAAACGTAAAATGCTTTAGATTTTCCTTTTGTACGATTTATTATTCGATAAATACGTATTAGAAAATCCATATAAGTTTATAAATTAAAATTAAACAAGAACGAAAAATTATGCGTGAAGCATAGATTATGAAACACTTTCCAACACAGTCAGAAAACTGGAACGAAACTTAACTGTTAAATAAGGTGAAAGAAGATATGTAAGTAAACAGTTTAGAAAACCTATAACACATTGAAAAATACAGTTTTCTAAATTACCTTCCAGTGTCAAATAAAATACTCGAATTATTTTGTGCAGCCCTGTATATGATCAATAAATGTGGATATATAGCATGACAAAATTTAGCTAAATTAGAATATTCACATTTAGCAATTTTCACCAATCGATGGAAATGCACTCGAAATATTTTGTACATCCCTGTATATTATCTGAAGACTTCTGTACACACCACATATTAAGCTAAAAGGCAACTTAAAACTCACTCGCAGCAATTACCAACCGTAAGCGACAATGTATCTTTTTATTTTTTTAGCCCGGTATATGAATTTGTTTATATTCCATAAACTTCTATTATTCTACTAAATATAGTTAAGCAGGAAAATGCGTAACATAATTAAAAACTACCCTTACGCAATTCACTCTCATAGTCTGTAATATTTACGGATTCCCTTGTGTAACCCTGTATATGAAAAACCGAGTTTATAAATACACACGTACTATGAAAAATCTTAGTTAAACTTAAAAACGCAAACCAGGGTAAAAAACGCCCTTATCACACATAGACTGTAAATATCGCACATGTACTGTAACCAATATATTTTGTGTGTCCCTGTAAATAAACTTAATGCACACCACACTTTCAAAAGAGCAATTTATAGTGCACCTCAGTAATGCATATAATTTTCATTATGTTTAAAATAGTGAAATATCACTAAATTACACTGCAAACGATTTTTCCCCATAGAACAATGTGAAACAGAATTCTTTGGTTTGACCCTGTAAATGAATAATAAATGCTTTGCACTCCATATTCTACAAAAAAGCATGTTTTAATGCGTTTCATAATTATAGATCAATTTCATTATGTTTTAAGAGACGTAGCATCATCAAAATGCACTTGAAACGATTATTTCCCATTGACTGTAATGTAACGGAATACTTTTGACTGTCCCTGTAAAAAAACTATAAGTGTTAAAATAACACTTCAGTTGAGATAGGGAAAATGCTATAGTAAACGAAAATAACATACAAAAATTTCAGAATGGATGAAAAAAATAGATGAATTAAGTTCTATAAACATCTTTAAATTGGTACAAACTTAATTGACATCCAAACCATCTGCAAATAATTAATTAAAACACTAACGTAATTAAACTCTGTAGTATACTAGTCATTTATCATATACTTTATTTTGTTATAAGTATTTCATTTATTAATTAGATATTGTCATTCATTTACTTTCACGTTTATTTCTAAAATAAAGTAATCAGTTTTGAGGTGCATCTTGATATGGTATGTTCCTTCACGAAAGTTCTGGTTTCTGAATCATTAATAGTTAAAGTTCACTTTATATCTGTCTAATCAGAATATTACAGTCATAACTTGATGATGTTTCGAAAACTACATAAAATCTTTTTAGGGATCGTCAACACAAAGAAATACGCTTGTTGAAATCACAGACATTGCCTTCTTTACAAACTTTTATAAGATCCGACTTAATATTATATCTTTGCATTTTCGAAAAACTTTTGATACTGTATATATAAAGAGAAGTCTAAAGACACACACATTCGTAAAAATTTCTGATATTTTCCTTCGGCTCGCATGATAAATATTTGATTTATACGATATGTGACCTTTCATGTATACATTCATAAGTAGTTATATAAAATTCGATTTCATATTGAATTCTCTTATTCAAATGCAGACGATTCTATCCATAAACGAGAACGAAAAATCATGCGTCAAGCATAGATTATGTAACACTTTCCAACGCTTTCAAAATAATTTTACAAATCATACCGTTTAATAAGCTGAAAGATAACATCTAAGTAAACAATTTGAAAAACGCATAACATATTTAAAAACATAATTTCAGGAATTTCCAACGTATACCATATTAACTATATTATATACGTTATATATATAAAACTGTAAATTAACTATAAGTGCTATCTACACCCTATTCCATATTAAGCCTCTTGTAATACACCTTAGTGATATATATCAATTACAATGTGTTTGCAATTGTGTAACATCATTAAAATAAACCTCAAAAGATTTTCCCCCATAAACCGTAATGTAACGGAATCCTTTTGAGTGCCCCTGTAAAAAAACTATAAGTGCTACACACTTCAGTTGAAATACAGAACGTGCTATTGATAACGTCAATAACATATAAAAATTTCAAGGCAATACGAGCATATTTACGGGAGTTAGAGCACGGCCAGACGGCAGACGGCCAGACGGCAGACAGCAGACGGCCATACGGCCGGACAAACCGAAGTCATAAACACTTTTCAACTAGGTTGGAAAGTGTTAAAAAGGGCAATATTGATATTTTTTTAAATCTACGCTATATTTTAAATTATATTTAAATACAATGATAAAATATACAGTTAAAAATAATCAAATGTAACAAATAGCATGATATTTGTTATTAGTTTTAATTCTCCTATCATTTCCGTTATTTGTAAGCTGATGAAATCTTTTTTCTTAAAAGGAGTTTTGGTAAAAATGCCTATATAGTTGAAGCTTGTTATAACGATTCCTTTAACTCCATAGAAAAGAGTCGATATAAAGGAATTCTTATATTAAAGGAAGTTTGAAAAAAAAAATTCTTTTATTTTTATGCATTGCAAGAAATTTCTAAATTTTTA
Organism: Maratus michaelseni; assembly: GCA_963931845.1. Taxonomy (NCBI): domain Eukaryota; kingdom Metazoa; phylum Arthropoda; class Arachnida; order Araneae; family Salticidae; genus Maratus; species Maratus michaelseni. The sequence continues at coordinate 274,031,557 of OZ007591.1, read as the reverse complement.
AAGAACTACATGAAGAACTTAATATCAAAATAACGATTATTCCGTTTTAATTAAAATAATTTGCAAAGAAGTAATCAGTTTTGCGATGCGTCTATATATGGTATGTTTCTTCACGAAAGTTTTGGTTTCTGAAACATTAATAGTTACAGTTCACTTTATATATAATCAGAATGTTACAGTCATAACTAAATGATGTTTTGAAAACTACATAAATTCAGTTTAGGGATCATGAACACAAAGGAATACGCTTGATGAAATCACAGACATCGCCTTCTTTACAAACTTTTATTAGATCTGACTCAATAGTATATGTTTGCATTTTCGAAAAACTTTTGATACTTTATATAGAAAGAGAAGTCTAAAGACACACACATTCGTAAAAAATTCTGATATTTTCCTTCGGCTCGCATGATAAATATTTGATTTATACGATATGTGACCTTTCATGTATACATTCGTAAGTAGTTATATAAAATTCGATTTCATATGGAATTCGCTCATTCGAATGCAGACGGTTCTATCTATAAAAAATGGACAGCATTGATATTTTTAAAATTTACTCTATATTTTAAATTATATTTAAATACAATGATAAAATATACAAGTAAAAATAATCAAATGTAACAAATAGCATGATATTTGTTATTCGTTTTAATTCTCCTATCATTTCCATTATTTGTAAGCTGATGAAATCTTTTTCTTAAAAGGAGTTTTGGTAAAAATGCCTATATAGTTGAAGCTTGTTATAACGATTCCTTTAACTCCATAGAAAAGAGTCGATATAAAAAAATTCTTATATTAAAGGAAGTTTGAAAAAACATTTCTTTTATTTTTATGCATTGCAAGAAATTTCTAAATTTTTAAAGAACTACATGGAGAGCTTAATATCAGAATAGCGATTATTCCCTTTCAATTAAAATAATTTGCGCGTATTAAGGAAAAAAGTCCTTCCGGCCTGTACCGGGAAGAAAAGGTAGCTTTCCTATATCTTCGTTTTAAAATTTTAGCTAATGTTACTCGAAAACAGCAAGCTAAAATGCAAAGAAACCGTTTACAAAAGATTCGTTAATATTGAATTTGAATAAGAGATTCGCCAAATTATTGAGCAATAGCCAAGTTGGCTTCATTTATAAAAACTTATTTTGGTAGCCAAATTTGGCGATATTTCTCCAAATGTCGCCATGTTTGGTGAGAATTTGACGCTAACGGATATGAATATATATTTTTCAATTCCTACTTAGTAGCTCACACTCTCTATATATTTATATATCTTGTTCAAATTTTCAGTCGTTAATAAAATATTTTCTATTCATCCACTCAAGTTCAAATATTTTTTTAAAAACTTGTAGTGGAAGTTTGAAAAAATGTTTCTTTTATTTTTATGCATTGCAAGAAATTTCTAAATTTTGAACCAACTACATGAATAACTTAATATCAAAATAGCGATTATTCCATTTTAATTAAAATTATTTGCGTGTATTAAGAAAAATATCGAAAAAAAAAAAAAACTGAAATCCTTAAAAATATAATGTTTGTGATATTTTTTTCGAAATTACAGAAATTAAAGAAAAATTTAGCTTATTTAGATAATTTCTCATGCAAATATTAAAAAAAAAAACTTTGTTTTCGAAGAAATAATCCCGAAATATACGAATAATATAATTTTACAGTGATTTCCAAAAAGATGCAACAATCTGACAAATATATGCAAATCTCAAATTTTTGGATATGTCTTCTCTCACTGAGTGGTAACATAATTTTTTTAGACTACTGAATCCACATAAAATAACTTCGATGCTAAATACAAGTGGTGATAATAATGGTGAATACAAAAGATCCCCAGAACGGTACTAATTACACTGATTAGTTTTTGTAATACTTTTCAGTGATAAATGAAGGTATATTCACTAATTTTAAGAAGGAAAGAGAATTATTTTTCTCTCATTTAAAAGAGCTAAAACATTGAGCTTTTCTTATAGCCAATCAATCTGAAGCAAATATTGATGGAAAAACAGAAAACGGTCCTTATATTGGGGTGTTTGGCTTAAATGGTCGTTCTACTTGGATGCAAAAGGAATATTACATGATTGTGTAATATTTGTGACTATTTGCATAGAGTTTTATAATCAAAGTGTTATTATAAAATGCGTTCGTTATTTCGAATATCTGCTTTATTAGTAAATTTTACCTTTTAACCCGTCAGCACACGCGCTGGGATAGAATCTACCCCAGCTCACAACTATTACTTAAAAATGTGCGAAAATCGTTCGTGATCATTCTGAGATTTATAGTACCTTTCAAGCTGAAAGATATCAGGATGTGGCCAAAAAGAATTAACCTCCGGTTGTGAGATTTTCCATTCTTTTGTTATAAAAATGTCACGTGGGAGGAAATTTACCCCACGCGTGTTATAACGTAGCCCATAATGATAGGAAAATGTTAATGCAAATGTTTATGTAAAAAATATAGTGTGCAAATAATAATATAATTTTTCTTTTAAACGTTAACAACTCTTGCACATACAGTTTCTATATATCAGTTTTATATTTTTTTGTATTTTTATTGCTGAATTTGGATTGTAAAAGTTTTGTATGTAATGATATGCAGAAAAAAATCTTAGTGCTAGATTTTATGTTTTTTTTTTTTTTTTTTTTTTTTTGCTTTAAATATAAAAAAAACCTCTTATTTTAAGTTAAATTATGTTCTTTATTGATTTACAGTCTATTTCAAAACATAAATTTTTGCTTATAATCAAACCGGGGGGAAATTGACACAAGAAAACCCATTGGGGTAAAATTTATCCCGCGCGTGTAGTAACGTAATGGAAAGGGGCACGTGTGCTGACGGGTTAAATAAAACAAAGTTTGGCTCAGGTATTGAACTAGTTGTTACAACATTTAATGTTACTGTAAGTCACTTAACGAATCTGCGTGTGCCGGGAGGATCCCCGGTGGAGGCACCCAACGCTCTACGTCCTGGTTTCACCTAGACGAGTTGTCTAGATGAGCGCTCAATATTTTATATTGCATTGTACAAATAGATCGATTACATTTACAAGTAATCACACATAGTGATTAATAGCATGATATTTGATTTTACTCTCGTAACTTTTCATGTACTCATAAGCTGTAAAAAATATTTTATACGACAAAAATGCGAATCAACTTCCTATTAGTGTATAATATATTTTAAATAAAATAAACTTCGGTATAAATGTTGAAATAATTATGCTACTACAGCCAAGAAATCTATTTAAAAGCATGCAATTAGAGAAATGCAAACATTAATAATCAAAACTACTGCAAGGAAATCCATCATAAAGTAATTCACTCTATCTGTATTAACAAAATAAAAAGGTTTGTGTGTGTGTAAGCGCGCGCGCGATGGCTAGCGAAATATATTGTTTGTAGAAGTCTGCAAATTCGGTACCGGATAGAGAAAGACAGGTTTGAATGCATTTGCCTCTCAGATTTTAGATTTTTTAATTAGAATTCATGTTATTTTATATTGAATGGAAAAATGTCCCGGTAATTTCCCGATTTCCCATGTTCACCAACGATTTTGATCCCCACACAAAAGCAATTCCAAATTCAATCTTTCAGCACAATTTAATAAATTTTGTCCTCTATTTAATTAAGTTTATCTGGAATTCGTACAGAGACTTTTGAATTTTTCGCGAATTATAAAGAAAGTCCAACTTTTGCCGAACATGAGGAATTTGTTTTTTATGAATAGATTTACAAATTGATACTTCAGCCATCTAATGTTATAGTTTATATCCCTGTATGGAGAAACCTTTCGGGAATCAATTATTTATTTATTTTTTAAAACTATATTAATCATTTGAACATATATGATTTTTAAAAGTAGTAAGAAAATGAAAAAATTATCAAAAGCCGAATAAAGTTCCACGAGAATTTTTCTTTTTCTCTTTTTTTTTTAATTAAAAAAAATATTTTTTAAATTTTTAATTTTTTTAATTTATTTTGGTTGCTATAGGAAACGTTTAACGGCCAAAAACGAAGTTCCTTCGTATGTCAGAGATAAGTGATTTCGCCATGTTGCCAACCTTACTGCAGTCGAGATTTCCAGATTAGTGTTTTCTTTTTCTTTTCTCTTTTTTGCGAAGAGATATTTAATTGGTTCATAAAATTAGTTCCGATATCCCGTAGCCAGAGAAAATATAACATGAGCTGACCTCATTACGCTCGGGCCGGAGTCGAAATTATAGCGAGATTTAGGGATCGGGGAATTTATACCAGAAAACTTTAACGATGTGATGATTCTTTCGAAAAATATTCCGATTGAATCCAAACCTGAAAATTCGATTTAGAAAAGGATATAAATCGACTATCCCAAAATCTCTCCATATGGTGTGATCTCAAGAGGTAGTAACATTGCGTTGTAAAGAAAAGTTAAAAATTAAAAAGTTAAAATTAAATGTTGGAATAGTAGAATTTAAATTAAAAGCTTAATTGTAAGATTTAAGAATTATAAACATTCTCTCAGAAGTTGATCCATCGTAATACTGTATCTGTTGAAATGTAAAAAGGAAAAATAAATAACTCACCAAATAGATCCCACACAGAAATTTATTATGAATTCAAATAGTGCACTCTATGAACTTCAAACAAGAAGAATACAAACTCATTTCACAAACTTCTTCTAAATCACAATATTTAAAGTATAAAAATCAACTTAAAATTGCTCAATGTTCAGTCCACATAAAAAGTTAATTAATTTGAATAAGATTATTGATATTAAATCTAAATTTTAATAATACTGTGTTAAAAAATGTTTATGTTGGTCGAAATTATCTTTAATAATATGGTAGAGTCTATTTCTAGGTGCTAAAAGAGTCTTTTCATGGGAACATAATTTTTAGACTTGAAGTAAGTTGCTACTGGTGAATGTTGGAACTTGATAAACGAAAAAGTTCGTTAACTGAACAGGAAAACTGATGAAATGACATTTCTCTTCGAAGAAGCTTGCTTCTGACTAACGAGAATGCATCACAGAGACGTATGAGGAATCATGGCACTGAATATCAGCGAACACCGAAGATTGGAGATAGAAGTTGTCTAACGAAATAAATACTTAGTAACTAAAGATGGAAGATTTCATCTCGGTTCTAGATGACAAAAATATATGTGGCTATTCTATTAATAGGCTAGCGCTTGCGATAAAACATCGGAAATATTTTTCTATAAATCAGCTAATATATACCATCTACGATGTTGAAAAATATGGTAGAGTCTACGATCTTGTATCTAATAAATTTCACGGAAATTTATCTTTTGGAAGCCAGCATATTGAAGAACTCTGCTGAATCACTAACAACCTCTTCTCCTGCCGGAAATTACTGAACTGCTGCCAGGCCCAAGGCCCGACAGCGTAAAAAAAGTTGTTGTTGACCAGTTGGGTATGTCTGGAGAAGTGATTATCTCCCCAATTCTCAAAGTACGGTAGAACTCTCCGAAAATTTGAAACTTCCGCCAATCAGATAGCAGCGTTTCCCAACGGTTCCAAAATTAACTGTCGCGCTCGTGACACCACCTGACGGGGTTTTCGAAAAAGCTCACCCACGCGGTCAAAGTTAAATTTTAACTGACTCGCACCCCTGACGACACGTCATTAAAAATGTTCCATGAGCTTCCATCAGTCACCTTGAATCGGACTGACAATGACCTTGCCTATCGTGAGTCACTGACCCAGATACAAATGCACGGGAAATAGAAATAACGCCTGGTTGTTTACTCGAAACATCTGAAAATTTATCAATGGCGTCTCATAGCGAATCTCCACGAACTTCAAAACAAAAAAAAGGAAAGTAATTAAAAATCGATAACAGCCAAACTTATGGATGAAAATAAATGAAATTTTAGCAATCGAATTAAATTAAAAAGTTCTTTCCACCAGATATGTTTTGAAAGTAAAAATATTTAATTTAAGGAATTTTAAAAAAGTAATTATTGTACTTAGAAATTTTGAAACGATATATGAAAGTTTCGCGATTCTGAAAGATTTTGCATTGATCAAAATTAGCGAATCTGAACTTTCCGAAAGTAATAAAATTAGCTATTAACCATTTTTTAATAATTATTATTAAAAAAGAAATACGCTATATTTTGGAATAATTATTAATTTTATACTGTCTGTTATTTAAGAAAAATGGATATTATCTAAAAGTTAGAAAAAGTAAGTCAGAAATATTTTTATTTTAGATAATTTGAAATTAAGTTTAATTAATATTGCAAAGTGAATAAATTGTAAATTAAATTTGAAATGAATATCCTAAAACATATGTAATGGAAAGATTCTGAAATTAAATTATACTCTCACCAAAAGTAAACAATTTAAAAAGAATGTTTGATTTAAAATGCAAAAATGAAACTTAGCTTAATTAATTTAAATGAATTTAATGAGTTTAATTAAATGGATGAATAAATTAAAGTTAAATATTAAAATACTGAATAAATTAAGAGTAAAATTTTAAATCATAACACAAATAATTGTATTTCCGTCAGACTCGCTCCTGTCGAGACCCATCTGCTAGTATCTGAATATTTTGAGTAAATATATTTACAAAATTTAAATTCTAATCAAAAACTTTTAAATTTTTAGAAGGATTTTTCATACATATTTTGCTATATTAAATATAAATTTATTCCATAGACCTTTAATAAACAATAAATGGCCACTTTAAAAAATGAAATACAACTAAGTCAATATAAGAATATATTAATAAATCATTAAAAAATAAAAATAAAATGTATTTTTATTTCTAATAATTTTAATGCAAAATAAAAGAAAAATTTCAAAAGTAGAGTTCATTCCACAAAATAGTTGTTGAATTATGTTTTAAAAATTACCTACATTGCAATATGTTTTGCAACCATTAAAAAATTGGAAATTGTACGCAAAACGTGAAAAATGAGGTGCGTTCGTACTATAGCTAGTTATATAAGTATTCAGATCTTGATGATTTTTAATTCTGTGAAATGAGGTATATCGTCTGCAGATTAATCTATACTAATATTATAAAGTAGTAAAGATTGTTTTTTTGTTTGTTTGTTTGTTTGTTTGTAGGGGGTAATCTCTGGAACTGCTGAAGCGATTTCAAAAGTGATGGTGGCAAATTGATGGTGACAATCCTTGCTCCAACATAGGCTATATTTTATGTCGGTGCCACTACCCAAAGAGGGGTGCAGAAGTGAAAAATGTTCTAAAATTTAGATTTTTTTTTATACTGAAGGAGCTAGAAACATGAAATTTGGCATAGTAGTTACTTATAAGATGTAAATGCTCTCTAAGAACAAATTCTAAAAAAAAAATCGAAATTTAAAAGGGTGAGATGAGCGAAAAGCGTTCTAAAAACATTCTAAATTTTAATTTCTATGGAAACCGTGGAACTACAGAACCGTTTTCAAAAATGATGGTGGCAAATTGAGGGTGACAGTCCCTGCTCCAACATAGGCTGTATTTTATATCGGTGCCACTACCACAGGGGGTTCAAGAGCGAAAAACGTTCTAAAATTTCGATTTTTTTTATAGTGAAGGAACCAGAAACTTGAAATTTGGCATGGCAGTTATTTATAAGATGTAAATGCTCTCTAAGAACAAATTCTAAAAAAATTCGAAATTTAAAAGGGTGAGATGAACGAAAAGCGTTTAAAAAACATTCTAAATTAAAATTTCTTTGGAGCCTCTGAAACAACAGAACTGTTTTCAAAAGTGATGGTGGCAAATTGATGGTGACAATCACTGCTCCAACATAGGCTAAATTTTATGTCGGTGCCACTACCCCCAGTGGAGTGCAGGAGCGAAAAAAGTTCTAAAATTTCGATTTTTTTTTTTTTTTTTTTTTTTTTTTTCTGAAGGTGTTAGAAACTTGAAAATTGGCATGGTAGTTACTTATAAGATGTAAATGCTCTCTAAGAACAAATTCTAAAAAAATTCGAAATTTAAAACTGTGAGATGAGAGAAAAGCGTTCTAAAAACATTCTAAATTACAATTTCTATGGAATCTCTGGAACTACCGAACCCTTTTCAAAAGTTATGGTAGCAAACTGATGGAGACCTGCTGTAACATAGGCTATATTTTATGTCGGTGCCACTACCACAGGGAGGTGCAAAAGCGAAAAACGTTCTAAAATTTCGATTTTTTTTATACTGAAGGTGTTAGAAACTTGAAGTTTGGCATGGTAGTTATTTATAAAATGTAAATACTCTCTAAGAACAAATTCTAAAAAAAAAAAAACGAAATTTAAAAGGGTGAGATGAGCGAAAAGCGGTCTAAAATCATTCTAAATTACCATCTCTATAGGATCTCTGGAACTACAGAACCATTTTCAAAAGTGATTGTAACAGTTTCTGCTGTAACATAGGCTATATTTTATATCGGTGATGAGATCGGGGGTGAAAGAGCGAAAAACGTTCTAAAATTTTGATTTTTTTTTTTCGACATTGGTGTGGTTTATTTAGTAATTTTTGAATTATCTGTGGCAGTAAAAATTTCTGTAATGAAAATAGGCCAACGAATACCACTTGGCATTTTTCAAGAATTACGCGAGCAAAGCCGCGGGTTTTGCTAGTTTCTATAATAAAATAAGTATCTCGGTCGCTTGACGATTAAACCTCGGAAGCTCCTGTAACAAGTAAGCACCGATTAAAAAAAATTAAATTTCTCAATAAATGTTTTTATTAATATCTGCTAAAGTTTTTATTCGATTTTTATAAAATTTGAAATGTCTCGACAAAATTCTGCAAAGATAATATATCTTAAATTTCAAACCATTCGGTTGGGTATATTTTGCGTTGTTATATGCGGACGGACGGACAGACAGACGGACGGACCAGACGACGACAGTAGGTGCTACGTATTTATATAATTACGAACGCACCTAAAAAGGAATTAACATTAAGAATTCTATACTTTGAATCTTCATAATGCCTGAACTATTTGACCGAATGACTTTTTGTTTGTTATCCTGAGGTAAAATTTAATTAAACAAACAAATATGCTGTAAAAATTGGGTGTTCATATTGAAAATTCGGAGTTTGGTACAAAATTCTGTATGAAGACGACCTTCTATTTTTTTTTTTTTTTTTTTTTTTAACAACGAATGAAATAAGACATATTTTTTAGTCGAAAGGCTATTTCCGTTTTTCTGAGATAATTTAGTGATTAAAATGTATTGTGTAGTAAATTTTTTTGGTGTTCGTACATGTAATTTATTAACGGGTATGAGAGACTGATTGGAAAATCAATTTCACATTGAATTCTTTCATTCCAATGCAGAAGACATCGATTCATAAACACGAGCAGCTTTGGTATTTTTCAATATTTAGTATATTTTCTAACATATTGTTTAAATAAAATAACTCATATAGATAAAAGTAATCAAATATAGTTAATATAATGATATTTGTTTTAATTCATCTATAAAACCTATTACTTGAAAAGGCAAGTTTCTGAGAGATTTCAGTAGATAATATTTTGTTGTCAAATTCATTTAAATTAAACTAAACATTTTAGAATGAAAAATGATAAACATAAAATTTCGATAGCATGATTATTTTTTCTGAAGCAAAATTCAATTTTCAAAGTTTTTCTTTAATAAAACATTTTAATTTAACCTCTTCATCTTCAAATTTAAAATTGTGTTAATTAGGTTTACGCTTATTTTATTTTTTATAAAATGTCCATAAAGATTCAAATCACTTAATAATCGTTATCACTGCTAGTAATTTTACTTTATAAACTGACTTTAAAAGTTCTAGCTTACCTTAGCACTTTTTTCCTCCGAAAAATCTTAAAAGTAAACAAAAAAGTAATAAAAACATTATCTTTCTTTATAAACAGTTATTTCTATTTGTCAAAAGATTTTTTTTTCTTTTTTTTTGTCCTCTCTGATAAACAAAGTAATTAACGAAATCGAGAAAAAAAAAGACACTGATTTTCATCTGCTAAGTTTATTTTTTCTTATGTTTTGCTATTTATAAAATACTTTTAATGAGAAAGGAAAATTCAGATTAGTACCGAGTTCTTCAGACAGCATTGGAATATTCACGATTGCTTTTCCAAAAGAGCTATTTATTAAAATATACTTAGAAGAGTTAATGATGTTAAATTAGAATTATTTATTTAAAACTATTCAGTAATTATAAGTTTAATAAAATAATATGAAGTACTGCGGTAATTTTATATTAGTGGCTGATTGTCCAATTGCATGTGTAATGGACTTAATTAAAGTATAATTTTTTTTGTATTTAATGGTTCTCTAATCATTTCATTTACTTTCTCATCATCTACCTTTTCTTATTTTTTTTTTCAACATAATTGTACATTGGAATATCTTCAATTCTTCGAAAGAAGCAAATGACGCTATGAAGAATGATTTTGAATAATTCAAATTACTATTACATTAAATATATACACACATACGCACACACACATACAAACGAAACAGTTGACATTTTTGAAGTTATTTGTTGTTAATTTTCTATTCATTGATAAGCTATTAATTAAGAAACAGCTGAAAATTTATACTTTCAATAAATATTTTCTGTTCTAATTAATTTTTTATATTGTACATTTTTAGATATTAATAACTATACTTTCCCGAATGCTTAGTGTACTGATTAAACAAAATACATTTCTTAACACAAATCAAATAACAAACAGAAACTATTTTTTTTCCTTATTCAATGTATCTAAAACTATCTTTTTATAATAAATTTTGATTTGTGAAAACAACACAGGAATAACGCTATGTAAGCTTTAGATATAGGAATTATGTTGCAATTTATATGTGACTATAAGCATAAAATAGACATAGTATGTTGATATAATATTAGTTTCTATAAAAAGTAAAATAAAAATAAATAAATAAAGTCATATATTTAGTAAAAATTTACATGTCAAATAAACACTCATTTTTAACTTAATAAAACCAAAAAAATGTTTTTAAGGTTACGAAAAACAAATCTTCTAAAATTAATTTTTTGCTATGTAAAACAATCTAATTTGTCTTGAATTTATTTCATCAGTGAAATTTCGTTAAAGAACTAATGCAATCTTCAAAAAGTTGACCCAGTTAGGATTCCTTTCAAAACTATTTTTGTGTTTGAAGAGTAATAATTGCCAAAACAAAAACCCTATATTTTGAAGAATACGATAAAACTAATTACTAAAACCAATTATATAAACTTAAAGAAAATAATAAATGTTTATGTTTTTTCTGTCATTAAAATTAGCAATTTCAAGAAGTAACCCTTTCGATATTAAAAGCATATCCGAAAAAAAGGAGTTTCTTCAAAGTGAAGTACACTCTAAAAACGACATTTTCAAAACTGAGCAAAAAATACTCAAATCTGAGTATGTCGCATAGTCAAACTGGCTGCGAATCAAAATTAATCAAGTTTGAAACATGTGTATACTCAATAAAAACGCAGTATTAAAATATAAAACGTAGTATTAAAATTTCACTGCAAATTCACCATGTTTAATAATTAAATTTCATAAAGATACATATAAATGTAAATATATTGCTTGAAGGTGCATAAAAACATTTAAAAGCACTAAAGTCCTTTTAAAAATTCAAAGCGCTTTCAACCGAACTTACACTGTGATCATCAGTGAAAACCTAATATTTAAGTTGAGTTGTTGTCTCATCGCGTCTTCTAGCTTCCACACCCTTGAAGTTAAATGGCTTTTTCCGGGCAAGTTAGAAAACGCCATGAGACAACAACTCAAATTTACTATTAGTATTTCACTAATGATGACCGAGTAAGTTCGGTTGAAAACGTATTGAGTTTTTAAAAGGACTTTAATATGCTTTTAAATGTTTTTATCTATGTTTTTGCGCACCTTCAAGCAATATATTTACATTTTTTTGTATCTTTATGAATTTTAATGTATATACTCATTTCTGGGAACATGCACACACTCAAGAATAAAACATCACGAGCTCATATTTCAAAAATGAGTATGAAATTACTTCTATGTGCTCATTTTTGAGAATGTCCATGTTTCAAAAATGAGTATGAACTGACCTTTACGTGCTCAGTTTTAAGTATGACAATGTTTCAATATTCTCAGTATTTCTATTATTTCTGATTTGAAAGCAATTGGGTCGTCATATTTGAAACAAAAAGTTTCATAACAAAATGAAAACATCGATTTACTCAGATTTGAAAGTTTCATTTTTCACAGTGTATAAAAATGTGACGCCAATAACTTTTTGATAAAATTATATTATATTCACTAAATTAATATAGGGTTACCTTTATAAGATTGAGTATATTTTATGCTTATAATAAGATGGTTATTTTTATATTAGTCTTTGCAAAAAACATTTTGCAGTAATAGAGGTAAATTCTGATGTTTTTTTTAAATAAAAGAAATAGCTTTATAGAAATATTACATTTATAAAATTAATTGAATATAAATATAAGGGAATGAATCTGTTTCCCAAGAATGATTTGTTCAGGATGTTTTATTAACATCTTGAAGAATTGGTCGTTACTACACAAATACTTTCACATCAGAATGAATTTCAAAACATAATACAATGAATTTCATGTAACTGATCAAATAATTTATTCTTGTTACTGATCTATCATACGTAGTATAGAGTAAGTCTTGTAATCGGTTTAAAAAAAACGAAAAATTCTTTTTGACGGATTTACATGTTTCAGACACTGGAAATTCCGAAAAACACATAAAAAAAAATGCAGTCCGTCTGTTTGTGTACGTGTCTGTAAACGCCCTTTCTGAGGAACAAATTGAGATAGAGACTTGAAATTTAGTATATACTAATGAGAAGAAGCCTATTAAATTTCAGTAACCTCAATTTTCCAGAACTATTTTTTTTGGACTCTCGAGATATTCTTTCTGATAAAATGTATATAAAAAATTTCAAAATTGTTTATTTTCAGGAGTGAATGTAATAAAAAAAAACATAAATTTAGCATAAAGAATGAAGTCTATCGGATAATTAGTTGCCGATATATTTGTAATCATACTTGCCACACTCTTCGATTTTTCATGACATTTTATTTCATTCAAATTTCAATGCAAAGATATATTTTAGTTGGAAATGAGACACTTAATCCGAAGCAGTAAACTGTTAGTTAATATGATTATCATTTTTGGAGTTATTTTCATATTTTATATGATGTATATCCATGATGGGTAAGTATTATAGTGGCCCCCAACGATTAGTTTTTCACTATGTATTTTTACCATTAAAAATTTCGAAAAGTAAATCATATTTTCAGTATATTATTTTACCCAAAATGTGTGTGGTAAAATAATTTATATCTATATCATGTTACGTGAAGTTATAAATCTAATTTGCTTGGAGGTTACCCAGACATTTAATTTTATCTTTATTATTAATACGCAGGATTCGATTACAGCCTTGCAAGATACATTTATAATAAAAATAAATAGAACAATTTTCCTTATCACTTTTTTCAGTTTTTTTTTGTTTTGTTTTCAGAACACCGGTGATTAATTAGCTGACTAGAAAGTGCTACACAGTGCTAAATATTTCTTTCAGAAATAATAAATTTTGTGCATAAATATTTCAGTTTTTAAAAAGAAGTATACAATTTCACGCTAATAAATTTCAAAAGAGCTAAAAGTTTAATTTCATCCAAAGAGTGAATTATTTCTGCTTTTCTGTTAATGAATTAGTCAAATCTGTATTTATGTTTAGATTGCTTTCGGCTACTTTTATTTTTCACGCACTAAATGCAATAAATTAGCTACAATCGTTAAAATTACATTTTAAACGTCATCGAAAGAAAATTTTTCATTACAAATGGTGGTAAACAAAATTAAACAAAATTATGATAAATGAATTTAAGATTGCTGAAATGGATTTAGTGAGAATGTTTTTCGAATATTCTCTAGAATTTATCATTATTATATAAACTAAAAATCGAACTCCGGACTCTCCGGGACAGAATATAGTTGAAAACCCGTTTTTTAAAATTAAAAACTCTAATATATATTTTATATTTAATATATTTTTTTAGATCTCCCACTAGCAACACCAGAAAAGCATTTTCATATGAAAAATATCAATAATATATTGATAAATTTATTAAAACCATTTTTAAAAAATTTAAAACTTTATTATATATTTTATTTTTAATATATATATATATATATATATATATATATATATATATATATATATATATATTAGATTGCCCACAAACAACACCAAAAAAGCATTTTTACATAAAAAAGAGTAATAATGTATTCAAACACAGTTTTGAAATTTATTAAAATCTATTCTTTTGTATTAGCTACGATTCCATGTTCGCAATTTTCTGGGACATTTACATTTCGGTATTTTTTCGAAAAAATTCAAAAACTATCCTGGCAACATGATTGCTAGCAATATTTCGGATTTTGTTTTTTTCTTTACAGTGTATAGTTTTCTACAACTGCTTTAATGCAGACTTGGAGCACACGGATTTTTTTACGTTAGGCTGAAATATGCATAATATTTTTTTTTTATTTATTATATCACAACATGTCTAACTACTACTGATATATTAAGCGATTCATTAAGAGTTTTATACTTGAAATTATTATTTTGTTTTAAAAAGACCAATACTACACCTAGACAACGTTTTTAAAGCATTTTTAGAAAATTTATTATATATGTAAATAAATATGTATTAGTGCTTAACAAACTTTTCTTTTTCTATCAATACTATGAGATCCAACCCGGGCTTCCAAGATTATAGAATATAATTGATTTTTTTTTTTTTTTTTTTTTTTTTTTTTTTTTTTTTATTATTAAAGGCTCTAATATATCCGAGCTATAACTATAGCATTTACATGATGAGTGAAATTAGTGATGCAGTTCGCAGCCTTGTCCAACAAATAAGAGTGAAATATGCCAGTCCAGGATATCGTCGGGGTACCTCAGTAGGGAGAGCGGTGGTACGGCAAACCAGAGTACCCAGGTTCGAGTCCTGGTCCCGGCATGTTTTCGCTCCGTTGGAAAAAATCTCAACAGTGATACTCCAACCATTGGATATCGTTTACTTAGTTGAATGTACTTTCCTCTGTTCATTATAAGTTAAAGTGTTCGATTAGAGACTTGCGACATGTGAGAAGATCCTTTAAATATATATATATAGAGAGAGATTAATTAGTTGATTGAAAATTGCATCATAGGGCTAAACATTGTTTCTGGACTAAAAAGTTATTGGGCATAAACATTTCAATTGCATAAAAGAATTTACCATTATCCATTACCATCAACTTTCTAAACAGCTAAAAGGTGACTTCAATCAACGAATGAATTTTTTTTTGTTCAGTTAAAGAAGACTCGGCACCCAAAGCAATAAAAGAAAAATATTATCAAATTAAAAAAAAAAATATTTTTTTTTTGTACATTATTATGTAAATGTTAAATGGAAATAATTTAATCCAAAAAGAGAAACAATAAATAAATTATTTTTTCGACAAAATTGAAAAAATTTCAAATTTAACCACTTATTTCAAAACACTACTAGTATTTTATTTTTTAAAATTTTTCAGTTATTTTATTTATTTATTTATTTATTTATTTTTTGTACAGGTCATTAATGATATTTTGAATAGATTAAAAGATCGGATTTTTTTTTAATATCATAGAGATAAATGTATTACAAATGCAAGTAGAAAAAAGCGAAAAAAATTACTTGTTTTTGCACAGATGATTTTTCTTCTTTTTTTTTTAAGTTTTCAAAATATTAAAAATCGGATCCTTAAATCTCTTACATATAGTATGATGTTCAACTAGAAAAAATTTCAAGCACTTTCATTCATATCTGGAAAAACCTTAGCATCTTCAAAACAAGAAAAATCTGAAAAAACACGAACTGTTATAAATGGGTTTAAAGATTTCATTTGAAAAGTGGTTGTCGTGGTATTTAATGTACAAAATGAAAACAGATGTTTGTTAAATCAGTTGTAACTGTTGTTCTATCGAGAGTATGAGCCTGAAATTTTGCCAGGATGTAACAAGATAAAAATCTGAAATTCAAAATTTTTACGAAATTTCGATATTCGCAAGGTGACGAGTCCCCTTAACAAAATTCAAAACATTATAAAATTAATCTTTTTGAATAGTTTCAGTTATTTTTAGTTTTCATGCACTAAGTGTGATAAATTAGTTAAAATCGTTAAAATTACATTTGTAAATGTTGTTCAAAGAAAATCCGTCATTACAGTAAGTTTAGACAGATTTCAATAAAATTACCGGAAATAAATGTAAGATTGCTGAAATTGATTTGTTCAGAATGTTTTTTCTAACATTTCTTAGAATTAATTGTTACTTATATAAATACTTTCGCAAAAGTCAAAGTATTGAGCAATACTTTTAATTTAAATTGGACTATTTCTTCTTATTTCACTACATATCTTTCATTAACAATTTCAAAATCTAAATACAAATTTTTAAATCACAATTTCCTAAAATCTCTGTTGCCAATTATTTTATATCGACTCCTATATTATATTACATGCATAAATAAATAAAAACTGCTTGCAGGTTACCCTGGCATTTTATTTTTTTTCTTGATAGTTAAAGCGAAGGATTTGATTACTGTTGTGAATTTTGGTCATTAACTATGTACTTCCATAATATATATTTTCGTTTAATAATTTCGAAATTCAAATGTATTTTTTAACGTTTTAATACCACAAAATCTATATGGGGCCAAATAGTTTATATCTGTATCATATTACATACAATTAAAAATCTAAATTGCTTCCAGGTTAAACAGACAATAAAGTTTATAATTAAAGCGTAAGGTTCGATTACAATCTTGTGAGATACATTTATAATAAAAATAAATAGAACTTTTTTTTCTTTCAGATTATTAATGATTAGCTGGAAACAAACTTCTACACACACTGTAAAAGAAATTGCGGTAAAATTACGGGCAAAGGCCGGCAGCAGAGATTCCAGTCATATCCCGTAAAAAAAATAAAAAAATAAAAATAAAAATAAAACATAAAAATACATGCCCATCATTTTGTGCAGCCCGTAATTTTACGGGGCAAAGTAATATAGTATTATAATGCACAGGATATAATGCACTTTAAAACACAATAACACTTTGCTTACTGTTCCGTAGCGCGTAGAACGTTAGATAATCATCACAGAATCGCTTTTTTGGCGGGTTAAAATTTTCGAAACACGAGTAAAATGAAGGGTTACACCCTAGCGGAGGACAATGTATGGGGTCGTACCGTATTTTTGCTAACGTATGGGCTTGAACTGTGAGAATATGTGGATTGCTCTTAATTTTCTAAGTATCTAAGTGATAAGGCCGCTTATTTAGTGGATCAGACCGTTTTTCATCAAATAAGGCTGTTGCCCGTGAAAATTGAAGGGCAAACGCTCATAAATTTACAGTTTTTTTTTTTTTTTTTTGAGTGTGCAGTGCTTAATATTTTTTTCTAAAATGATAATTTTTTTGTGTCTTTTAATTAATTGTTTAAAAGAAACTACAATATTGTACGGTATTATTTGTCTGCGCAAACGGACATTTTCGCATAATTCTTATCATCTATCTGCTTCAAAAATTAAACATTACTTGATAATATTCCATTGAAATGAAACGTTAAACATTAAAAGATTCTGTAATGTAAAATTTTAATAAAATTGAAGGAGCTCATATTATCACAAATAAATATTTTATTTTAATAATAAAAATAAATCTGATGAGTATTATTAATATCAAAATTCAGTTTTGTCAAGAGCATTCCATTTATCATGGAAAATATAAAACAACCGATGAAGCATTATTAATTAAATCAAAATAGAAAAGAAAAATCTGAAGTAAATGAGAGCCCGGGTTTTGAACATATACCGTTCAGACTCCTCTCCACTGCAAAATCGGCCATCGTACTTCTCCAGTTTATGCTACAAAACATTTTAAGTGGATGTAACAATATTTGCAAGAGTATTAAATTTATTTTTCTTTTTTATTTTGAGAGTTGGAGGCTAATTATTTCAAGCCTATTTTCTACCTTTGGTCTTCTTACTAATGGTCATTTTGTTAGGCAAATAGGTGATACCAACGTCTGGTGATCTCCTTAGAAGTATGATACATTTGCTAAATTAGCTAAAATTACATGGTATGATATAGAATCATATATATTTTGTGTTTTACTCTAAAATTTATTTTTCCTATCTTAAAATTTCTCTACGTGAATTAATTTCTGTATTCAAAATCTTTTTATTCTTTAATCCGAAAAACAATCATTTATTCCTAGCTAAAAATGTTCCCAGATATTTCTTCGTAACATTAAATGTACGTTACTCTCATGTGGTTTCAATTCGAATATTAATGTACTGCAGATGACCTTAACATATTTTGTCTGTCTTTCTTCGTATCTGGTTTTAAATGCAGGCGCCGTTTTCATAATTTGACGGCTGCAAAAATATGCACTATGAACTCTTTTCGTTAGATTATAATAACACAGGCCTAACTTTCCCAAAATAAAGATCGGGTGTATGTTAAAAATCACAAAAATCGATGTTCAGCCAAATTATGGCATCCTTTCTTTTCTTATTCAAAAATTCTCAATATTGGTTTATTGCTAACTGTCAAAAAGTTTGACGGTTCATGCCTGGCTAGAAATGTAAGGATTGGCATGTTACATCTAATGTGCTGGCGATAATGAATCTGAAAAATTAGATCAGATTTTCTCTCGCTTTTGTCAGATAAAGATGTAAATTTTTGGTACTATAAGCGAAGGCCACCTTCTCTGAGTTTTCTTGTGTCGATTGTTCGGATAAAATAAAAAAGGAGTTCCATGGATTTCATCTTGTTTTCATTTAATGTCTCTTGTATCGATGGATTTATGTTTTCAGGAAACGGACTGAATTTCAGCACACGCATTGCACCATTATTACTCGGCAATTTTTAGGAAGAAATGTTCATTACGATATATCGGGTACGATACATGGGTAAATGTTACTCAAAGAAATCCGCCATTACAATACATTTTAACCAACAATATTATCAGAAATAAATGTAAGTTTGCTGAAAAAGATTTAATCAAAAATTTTCTAACATTCCCTAGAATGGATCGCTATTCTAGAAATACTTTTGCAAATGTGATAGAACAATCCCTTTCTTGTAATTTTTCATATCTCCTTGGCATTATTTATTCAAAAATTTTCTAACATTCCCTAGAATGGATCGCTATTCTAGAAATACTTTTGCAAATGTAATAGAACAATCCCTTTCTTGTAATTTGTCATATCTCCTTGGCTGTTCACTGCGTATTTTCAATAATGATTTCAAAATCTAAATTCTATTTTTTTTGGCCTAAAATCTGTGTTGTATTTTTTTTCTTTTGCCTTTTTTATGTAAAGTGGGAAAAAATTAGTTGAGCAGTTTCTTTACTGAATAACTTGAGATATATTAATTGTAAGGTACCAGTTCAGAGACAGATTACTATGTATTGTATCATGTTTGGCTATATACAAGGTGTACAAAATGAGAGTGCACATATTCCAGAGGGCTAATGCAAAAACTATCCTTCAAAAAGTCATGCGTATAGAGGAGTGCACTAAGAACATGCTGCGAATATTATTTCTAGAGAATAAATGTCAGTTTCAAAAACCACCAATAGAAGGTCTGTAATATTTTTATTCAGAATGTGTAACATTCACTAAACAATTTATTTTTCTAATAATGACAAATACTGTTCAACATGGAGGTCACCGTTCTCTGCTACCATTTTGAATTGTAACATTGTACGTTCAATGGTTGATTGCAGTGTATGCGTTGAAATGTTGCACTGCATGAAATTTTGTTTTTGGTAGTATTTATTTTAATACTCATATTTAGGGTTTGGTAGCAGAAAGTTTAAAGCGTAATTCTTTGCCTTATTTAATAGCACATTTCTGCGATTACATAAGGCGGATATTTCTATTTAAATATAGTGGTACTTGGGGACTGAATTTATTTATTAAAGGTTAAATTTTAATGAATGACAAACAAATTTTCTTAATAACACCATAAAACTAAGAAAAGTGCTATGCCTTTCGAAAGAGCTTTGTTTTTCTTCTGGCGCAAAGAAGACATGCTACCACTTAGAAGGCAGTGGCAAGACTGATAAAGTTTTTTCGAAAGGGTAGCGCTTTTCTTATTTCATGATGTTATAAAGAAGGTTTTTGAATTTATTATATCACGCCACACTGTAAAATTTTTTTTTCACCAATTACGATACATATACTGGCAACTTTGTGACCAGTATGTATACCGTAATTTAACTGGACAGTATATGTACCGTAAAATATTTAAAGTATATGTATCGGCTGCACTCCCCCTCTCCTCAGGCCAGCATGCATTACGTAACAAGAGCAAGAGCATCACTTCAAGGGTTGCGGTACACAGAGACGGGGCGACCACCTTTTTCCTTACTCAAAAATAATTATTTTACTGTCTAAATAGCGTTTTTTTTACTGAAAAATAATCATTTTACGGTATAAATACCGTTTATAATCGAAATGGCACATATACTTTTTTTAACGTTTAATATGCCTTAGACGTACGGTACTCATACCGTAAAGAGTGAAAACGGTAAAGGACTGTTAATTTACGGTACATCTACTGAAATTTTACGAAATTTTTTTACAGTGCAGCTAGTTTAATATTTCAATGTAAATTTTAATTGATTCATAATGTATCACTGCGCACAGTGGGGTTCGGATCGGATGAAGATCTTATGAGATTAATTCTTTTGACATCCCCACAGTCAAAAATCGCATAGATTCAACTTTGAAGATGTGTATTACACGATGAGCCGTATGAAAGAGGGCTGCTGATGATTCAGCTATCAGTAAAATGGCATACTGAAATTACACAGTGAAATGCTTTGTTATGATTCTAGATGGTAACCGACAATGGTGACCATCATATTGAATGCATTTTGCCGTCATTAGGTAAATAAATTGCGTAATTCGTATTTTACTTGGTATATAAAGGTATTGAATGCCCTTTATTAGTAGTTTTTGGAACTAAATGTTTGGCTGAAGAAAAAGAAAATCTCACCATTTTGTTTGTACACTCCCCATCCCATGACTTTCTGATGAATAGTTTTGTATTAGCCCTTTAGGAATTGTGTACTTTAAATTTGGATACCTTCTAATTTTTACTTCAGTGCTAAAGTCTCAGTTTAGATTAGTCGCAGAGTTATTATTCTAACTAATTTATGGCTCCACTGCAAATATCACGTTACATACAATTATTAAACTACTTCCAGGTTACCTAGGCATTTTATTTAATTTTGATAAGTAAGGCGAAGATATTGTATTGAGGATTATAGACTTGCCAGATACGTATATAATAGGGGGAAAAAGAAGGATTTAAAAAAATTTCACTTATTTATTTACTCATTTACGTTTTGAGAATATAAGGGATGTAAGAATATTAGATGATTACAAATGGCGACACAATGCTGATTTTTTTTTCTTAAATGATAAATTTTGGACATAAATCTTTCGCTGGTTTCAAAGAAACTACTTTGTGAGAAAAGATATATGTTTCTTATTTTACGGAAATTTACGATAACCACGAATTAAAAGATATAATAACCTCTTCCGAGTTTCTCACAGTTCCGAAAAGCGTTCTTTATCTTTAGAAATCTCAGAAACCAATATATTTTCAAGATTTAAAGAATAATTTATATAAAAACACAGCTTCTTTTAAAGTTACTGATTTTCAGAAACGTTTCCAAGTAGATTTTATAGTGTATAAATCAGTTTTATCAAACCGGAAATTCAGTTTTTAGGATACTATCAAATCTCAATTAAACATTTTCATCTGCATAAATGAATTCATAAATGCAAGAGTAACAAGGTTTTAATAATTTTAATGTTAATGCTAATGTTAATTTTGCTAATTTATCATCTTTGTCTGTAAAGCAGGTATGTTCAACATGTAAATGTTTACTTGAGAATTGATAGCACCCAAAAAACTCTGAAATATTTCAAAAATCACTGACAGCAAAAGAAACTTTGTTTTTATAAATGCTTCTTTAAATTTCAAAAATATATTGCTTTATCAGCTTTCTAAAAATAAAGAAAGCTTTTTGGAATCGTGAAAAACTCGGAAGAGGTATTTGTACATTTTCGTTCGTGGCTATATTATATTTTACCTGATTAGGAAAAAATATTTGTATTTTCTTATAATGTACACTATTTTACAGTAACAAATTTGAAAACACTGAAAATTTTACTTCATTGAAACAATAAATTACTACTACTCTTCAAACTAACAAATGAATCAAAGCTTTGTGAAAGGTGTATTTTTGAATACTTTTATTTTCCTTTTTAACATACTAAATATGATAATTAGCTAAAATAGTTAAAAAGTACACATCTAAACATTATTGAAAGGAAATTTGTCATTTCAGTAGTTTTAGACACAATTCAATAAAACTTTTCCGAAATGAATGTCATTCTTCTGGAACCGATTTAATCAGAGTTTTTTTAACATTTTCTAGAATTGTATAACATATAAACATATATATAAATACGTTCGCGACTATCATATGAAAGAGTAATTATTTTCATGTAATTGGTCATATAATTTGTCAATATCATTTCTCATTTCTCTCACTCATGTATTTCCATTAACAATTTCGAAATATAAATACTATTTCTTTAAATGTTTTATAGTTCTGAAATCTGTGTGGCCAAATATTTTATATCTTTAACATGTTACATATAGTTTTAAGGCAATAATAATTTTTTTTTTAATTAGTTAAGTAGTTGTCTGCAATTAAACTACTTGCACTTTACCAAGGCATTTTAATTTATTTTGATAAATAAGGCGAAATGTTCGTTTATATGCTTGCAAGATGCGTTCCCAGTAAGAAAAATGATGTAATTTTCATCCCCCCCCTCCTTCAGAACATCAAAATAGTAATAAGCTGAGTCTGGTGCTGACCTCATACACAGTGTATAAGTATAAATTTGTATGCATTATATTTTAAAATTTGGAATCCGTTTGTAAAAATAAAAAAAAACTAAAATCCGATTACAAATGACAGTTTGATTTTCATAGGAGTTTGGGAAGAGCTGAACTCTGCTTTGTTCTCGTCAGTGTATGTAGTTACATTATTAATAGTTAGGGGGATAGTGATATATATAATTATTATTAATTCCAAAGTATTGCGACGGGACACTATTATTATTTTTTTTTATCTTTGTTAATTTTTCTAGTACAAGTCGATTTTAGATTAAAAAAAAATATTTTTTTTTTACATTAATGTTTATTGAATGAGACCTCTTATTTTCTATTTGCCCTGAAACTGTCACACGAAGAAACTTTGACATATGAAATTACTTTAGAAAATTAATCATTATGTTTAAAATTCACTTTCTTGAACATATACAAGCTAAAAAATATTTGGTATATCTAAACAACATACCACCTACCTTATAAAATTATTTAATTCTCAAACGGACATTACAGAAGGAAATGAATTAATACTAAATTTATTATGACTTTAGTGCTAACCTCATAGACAGTATATAAATATAGTATTGTATACAGTATTACGTATATATTTTTAAATTTTAAATCCGTTTAGACAAAAAAAAAAAAAATCCGATTATAAACGACGCTTAACTGGTAATAAAGGGAAAGCGGAAGCAAGTTAACAAAGAAGAATATTATACTAAGAAAGAAAAATTATTACTTAAAATTAACAAAGGTGAGAATCCAGAAATACTTTTTGTGTATCGTGCTATTCATAAAGAAATCCCAGTATCCAAATATTTTTCACTTGTTCTTAATCACGTATTAAAATCAATTGTATCAATCCTTAAAATTTAATGCCAAACACGAGATTTTCTTCGACAAATTTTGAGTAGATAAAAATTGAGATCCTATAACATTTTTGAAGAACATTGAGTTAAGTTGACAAAGAAAAACAAAGCATTTCTAGATAGATTACTTCGTTGCATTTATAGAGTTAAGTTAAAATGAAAAATTTCACACAAATTGGGAAATGACTTGCCACTATAATGATTTTTTAGGCTTCCTCCAAGTAAATAAGAATTCACTTTTTCAATACTAACAGCTATTTGGACGGGCCATAGAGATGCTTAGGTGGGGCGTGGCCTAAAAAAAGGTTGAGAACCACTGGATTACAAGCTTGCGAGATGCGTTCACAGTAAGAACAAGAACGAAAAATCATGCGTCAAGCATAGATTATGTAACACTTTCCAATGCTTCCAAAATAATTTTACAAATCATACCGTTTAATAAGCTAAAAGATAACATCTAAGTAAACAATTTGAAAAACGCATAACATATTTAAAAACATAATTTCAGGAATTTCCAACATATACAATATTCGGAAAAATATCCGAATACTTTTATTCAGTCCTGTATAGGATCTACAGATTTGTATATACACTACGTAGGATGCTAAATTTTAGTTCAGTTAGGAAACGCGTAGCACAGTTTAAAATTCTCCGTCTGGAGTTTCTGTCAATAAACGGAAATGTGTTCGCAAACTTTTGTGCTTCCCTGTATAGGATCTACAGAATTTATACACACCACGTAATAGACAAAAAGCGAGTTAAAATTAAAATCGCGTTCAGTAACTTAAAACGCACTTCCAGGAATTATTGTTAACAGACAGTAGAGAATTCTTTTGTGTGTCCCTGTAAATGAACAATGACTGCTATATACACACAATATTCTGTAGTGAGCCTCTTATCATGCACCTTAGTGATATATATACATTTCAATGCGTTTAAAATAGTGAAACATTATTTAAATAAACCGCAGACGATTTTTCTCCATAGACGTAATGTAACGGAATTCTTTTGACTGTCCCTGTGAAAGTACCTATAAGTGCTATGCACACCCTATTCCATATTAAGCTTCTTCTAATGCACCTTTGTGATATATATAAATTTCAATGCGTTTAAAATAGTGAAACATTATTTAAGTAAACCGCAAATGATTTTCCCCCATAGACCGCAATGTAACGGAATTCTTTTGAGTATCCCTGTAAAAAAACTATAAGTGCTACACACTTCCGTTGAAATAGGTAACATGCTATAGATAACGACAATAACATATAAAAATTGCAGAGCAATCCGAGCATATTTACGGGAGTTAGAGCATGGACAGACGGCCATACGGCTGACGGCCAGACAAACCGAAGTCATAAACACTCTTCAACTAGGTTAGAAAGTGTTAAAAAATGAATCAATTTTCCTTCCCCTCTCCTTCAAAACATCAAAATATTACTAAGCTGAATCGAAAATGAACCGTAGTGCTAAATAACTGTTTCTAAAATGATACATTATTGTGAATAAATCTTTTAATTGTTTAAAAGAAACTACACTATTTACCGTAACAAATTTCAAAACAACTAAAAGTTTACCTCATTTAAAGAGTGAATTATTGCAGTTCTCCAGTTAACAGATGAGTCAAAGCTTTATGAAATATAGGATTTTAAACGTTTTCGGTTATGTTTATTTTTCATGCAAGAAATATGGTAAATTAGCAAAAATTGCTGAAGCTACGTTTGTAAATGCTGCCCGAAAGAAATATCCGTCATTATAATAGTTTTAGCTAAAGCTAAAAATATGTACCTCATAATAAAAGGTTGAACAAACTGGTGTGATACACAAATAAAGGCAAAAACAGCCTTAATAACACCATAAAACTAAGAAATGTGCAAGGTTTTTCGAAAGAAATTTTTCTTTCTTCATTAGGTGCATAGAAGAAGTGGTACCACTTAGCAGGAAAAAGACTAACTGCTCTTACTCCCACATTCAAAGTGGTAGCACGTTTTCTTTGCGCCTGATTTTGGAAAACAATGTTCTATCGAAAAAACTTGCGCATTTCTTAATTTTATGATGTTATTAGAAAGATTTTTGCCTTTATTTATGTATCTCATAATTAAAAACCATTCATTTTATAGACTGATAAGGTTTTCTTTGATAAATAAATAATTAAATAAATGTATTAAATTTCCTCATTAACCTATAAATATTTTCTTTGTAGATAATTTACCTTAATACGTAGATTTGTTTATGATCATGTTTAATTGAATTATATCTTTACTACTTTAAATTAAAAACAATTTGAGATATTTGTAGTTAGAGTGTATCATCTTGTATTGCATCTGTTTTGAGAGGAAAAGCTATGAAAATAAAAAATATATTTACTTCTGTATTTCTATTATTTCAAGAAGAATTAAAATTCCAAAGAATTAACTAACAACTTCAAAAAAATCTAAATTAAAATGTTAGGCGCCTTGATATGCTTTCTTTTTATTAGCATATTTTGCCATTCCTAATGGATTTAGTTTTCTGGCGCAAGCGAAAATCTATTCTTTTCTCCAATGTACCATTAAGACGGTGGTATTTACTAAAGTTTGTGTAAGCGTCAAAATCTGGCAGACGATTAAACACGACGCGCGCTCTTCCATTTTTGCAGCCATGTGTTTATATTCTATAATAAACTACTATTGTGTACTAATTACACTGATTAACAAATCTTAACGAATTTTCTGTTCCTCTATATACATTGGGTGTTTCTTATTGATTTCAAGGTGCTGAAAAAGAATAAGGTAAAGCCAGGAGAGATGGCGCTGTCGGAGAGATTGCGCACATAGAGGTTCGGGGGGAAGGAGTAGAGTGAGAGCGCAATGTCAATGTCAGTAGTACAAAATATTTTAAACTTAAACGATTTCTCATAAGCTATTAATCTCGACTAACAATGTGAACATCAACGGTTCGTTTTAGTAGCGGCCATGTTATATAAAAGGCCACGCAATCTCTCCTACCAAAATTGGAGAGTTTGCACATCTGCTACTTAGGAGAGATGGCGGATTGTTTCCATTAGTTTCCGAGCTAGGAGAAATTACGCAGCTTATTGGTAAATTTGCGTAAAAAAATAAAAAATTAAAATGGACTAATTTTAAGTTAAACGTGTTATCAAGTAACTTAATGCTATTTTGTAATCTTATCTGGACTTGCTTTTTGTGATTCTTTAATTTTTTCCCCTTTAATTAAATTTTTTTAATCGTTTTAAAATTATTTCCTTTTTCTGATTCTTTAATCACTAGGTTGAAATATTCACTCCTAATACAATAATATTTGCTGACAAAAACCTTACAACAATGTCATTTAAGTGTAATTATTATTGTCAACAATTTATTTGCAGTTATTATTAGTAACAATCTCTCCTACTCATGTGCGCAATCACACCAACCCTGTAAGGACAGTGTCGGATTCCACTTCTCCGTCCACACAACTTCGAAATAAATCCGGTCTTTTGATATGCTGCCACCACCGATATGAATACGTGATATCGGGCACGATACTTGATGTATATTCAAGAAAAACCTAACTCTTTCAATTAAAGTTAAAGTAACAATTTATTAACAATATTTACACTTAAACTCGGATGTAAATTATCCGGTTTAACACTAAATCAAAACAATTAAAGAAAACGCTCTACGTATACCGTTAGACTACGTCAATTCATTACGCACTGAGATTTCTATTCATCTCACACCCGCTCTCTCTTTCTTTCGAGAGATACCGTTAAACACACGTGGCTCAGATCGTCAACTCTCAACGACCTTACTCCTTCACTACCCCGTTCGAACTAATTTCATCTCTCGTCATTCCCCAGCGCATCCGCTCTCCCTCTACGGGGCTGCTGTTTTATTTCCAAGGGTCGCTTGACAACCGTTCCTCCCTCTTGACTGATCTGTCTTCCTAGATAAAAGGGTGCACTCTCTTTCTTATCTATCAAAGACCACATTGCAATGGAAATACCTCTTTCATTATGTCCAAGTCGCCACCCTCCGGATTAAGATTTTTCTTAAACCGGACTCTAACGGTACACAATAGATACAGATACAATACGCTAATCCCTTAAGAATAGCTTTCAACTCTTGCAGCTGTGAGCGAAACCTGACACCCCCCACCTTAGCGGAAAATATGCCTTTTAGGGGCTAATTTTCCTCAAACTATGTAATGTCTGAGAAGAGTTCAACAGTTCCTTGATAGGTTTCTTCATTACTACAATTACGTAAATATTTCAAGGTGTCTGAAAATTTAACTACTGACATCTCTAATGAACCATATACTAATGTGATAACTACAGAAAAAAATACACAATATGGTAATACACTTTTATAAACACAGGATGCACATACAATTATAAATACACAAAAAAAAATAAAGTTACACTAGTATTATGTCATTCCAATGTCAGTCCTTAGGCTGAGATTGCTGAAGGCGGTACTATTTTTTTCCTTCCAGTCCTTCCTTGTTAACTTAATAGGTACAGCCCTTTTCGCAATGCACCCGCTTGAATGGCTAACTTCTGCCTCTGATGTCCCAATTAAATCTTCCTCTAACCAATCAGGCACTTGCCTTTCCAGGCCCTCTTTGTACGTGATGATAACATTGTACAATTTCTGCCTTATCTTACCCCTTTCCAGTTTACGACCAATCCGATTTTTCTCCATTTCAACCAGTTGGATAGGACCCATAAATAATTCCTTATTTTTCCTTAAGATTGATTTTATGTCACTAACTTGAATATTGGTTAACCCTTTTATTTCGAATCCCTTCCTGTCTGTATTTTCCGGTTGTTCTATGTCTAACAACAGATTTTTCCTACAGTCTTCAAACTCCCCGTCACTATCCAAGACAATATCGACTACTTTATTTTTAGCCATAAATGCTCTCATTTCATCTTGATACACCAGTTTCTTACTCCCGTCTCCTAACTCAACTATAACTGCAGGTCGACATATTTCCTCTTTCTCCTTATTACTCACATTCATTTCCCTCGTTAATCGACATTCTACACATGATTCACAATATATTTTAGCTTCCTTCGCCATATTTTCCCAATAAAATGAATGCTCGATTCTTTCTAACATTTTCTTAACCGTCTGATGTTCTCCATATAAGGAGGTATGAGCTAGTTTTAGAATTTCCTTCCTTCTAATTTTAGGTATTACTAATTGAGCTACCGTTTCATCTACCAATTTCTCTTTATGATATAATAACCCATTAACAAGATAGTAAGACCCTTTATCATTTTCAGCTAATTCCCAAGCTTTCTCTAAATCTTTACAATTCATTTGGGATTCCTGAAATACATTTAGACTACTTTCCGTAACTTGATTAATCTTACTTTTCTCTACCTCGGCTTTTTCCTTCTCATGACTTTGTAAATTTACCGATCTCGTTTTTACGGCATAACAGTCACTCGTATCATTTCCAATCCTTTCCCTTTCCTTCACTTTGTTCCTACTATCTTCCTTACATTCCCTTTCTACCGATTCTCTTAATGATTTCTCGTTGTTTAACCCTGACAATTCATTAGCCACGTCAGGATGTAAAATTACCTGTTCCTTACTATTGTCAATTATCGCACACAGTACATCCTGATGAATTACATTAGTTTCTCCGCGTTTTGGAATAGCTAAAGGTAACTGAATTAATGGCGATTTCACTGCCTTACCAAATATCCCTTGTAAATATACGCTACCAGCCCCTCTTAATTTTTCTGCTGGTACTAAATCTTTATGAACGACGCTAATTTGGCAACCAGAATCCACCAATCCTTTTGTTATCTTCCCATTTCCACTAACTTCCACTTTCTCGAGATTATTTAACTTCTCTCCAATAACTTTAGCTCTCCAATTCTCTCTTGCTCCGATTCTTGCAATACTCGCTCCCCTTGGTAATTTTTTAATTCCTCGCACTGAGACATTATTGATACTAGCCCTTGGTTCTTGTCGGTTATTAATTTGATTACTTCCCTCATTATTTCCTTTTGTACAAAATCGCTGAACATGTCCTTGTTGAGAACACTTGAAACAGATAGGCGTCGTATCATTAGGTTTCTTATATTCCGGTTTTCTACCCAAAAATGGACTAACTTCATTATTCCCATTTTGTCTCCAATTACTACTAAATCCCTCATCTTTTGACCTTCTAGAATCTTCATTATTCACATACCTTTTTTTTACCTTTATAACCCTTATAAGTTACCGCATAAGATTTTTGTTTAGCATCAAAGAAATTATCACATTCTTTAGCAATTTTAGAAACTTCTAACCAATTACTGTGCTGAGTTAATCCAACATGAGTCGCGGTTTCCTCATCTAACGTAGTTAACAACTTATCCGTGACAATTAACTGATTAACATTCTCATACGTATCTGCACCTTTAATCTTACAGTAATTTTCCCACGTTGCTATTAAACGCGATACAAATAATACATGAGTTTCATTTTGATTCCTTCTAGCCTTCTTAAAATTTTCCAAACACGCCTTCGGTGTCGGCTCGTGTTCCCTTAGAACTAATTCCTTTAACTTCTCATAACTCTCAATTTGTTCCCTAGTAGTGTATATTAGCAAGTTATCGGCCTTATCTCCTAACATATTTAGCAGAATTTCGGCCTGCTGGGTTTCCGGTACTTTTTTTGTTTGGAATGCCCGTTCTAAACTTCTAAAAAAGAGATTCCATCCCTCAGTCCCTTCCGGAACTTTGATAGACAAAGTTTTAACACTTTTAACCAATTTCTCTAGGCTACTCTCATGATTAGATTCTCTAGTCCCATTAGAGTTATTTGCCGAACTCTGAATTTTTATCCTTTCCAACTCTAACTCATGTTCCAATCTCAATTTTTCAGACCTTTCTTCTCTATCTAACTTTTCTCGTTGTAACTTTCAATTTTCCTCCCTTTCTAACCTTTCTCGTTGTAACTTTTCCTCCCTTTCTAACTTTTCTCGTTGTAACTTTTCCTCCCTTTCTAAGTTTTCTAACCGCTCCGTAACAATAGTGTTAGATAATTCCATAACGGCTCCCTCTTCATATTCGTCGCTCTCCACTATCTTTTTCTTAAGCTTAAACCTGGTATCATCTTCCGAGACTTCAATCCCTAACTCTTCACATATCGCCTGAAGATCCACCCTTTTTAATTTTAGTAAGAAAGCCATACTTTCTACTGATAATGATTACCACCCTACAATAATACTTAAGCACAATATTAAATTAATATTTCCTCAAATCCTACCCTCATAAGTTACCTCCACATACTATACTATTTAACATAGTTCAAATAAATAATAATAATTGATAACTTTCCTTAAACAACGTTACCCCACAATTTGCTTCCAATAACGAAGTAACAATAATCTCAATTTGACTATTATGCAAAACAGATTTTAAATTTATACCATTAAATAATAAAATACAATTTACCCAATAATACTGATACGTTGCAATTTGAATAAAACACTGATGCCAATCACTACATAAAGATATCCATCTAACAAAAATTTGCATGAAATACACATAAATTCCTAAATTTAATCTCAATAAAATATTTCAATTTCAAAATTAGTTCTCACATTAAAAAGTAAATCACAGCACTTTTTTTTTTTCTCTGGGCCTTCAGTTCTTCCTTGAAGGTTATTTCAATTTAATTTAAATTCTACACAAATTTGCTTTCCTCATTTACTATCAATATTTCAAACTTAAAACAAACAATATCACTTAATTTAAATATTACTTTAATAATAATTTAAATTTAAGAAATTTCAATTATTCCTTCCAACTATTAACACAATGCATTAATTTTAATCATTAATCTTATCCGTTTAAAACAATTAGAAAATCACTTCTAGTAATTAATATAAGATCCTTTTCTTAAAACAATAGTGTAAAATGGTTGTTAATATCTCATTTGATTTAGACCAATTATTATATTGCACATAAATTATCATAAATTAACCACAACATTAACTTAAATTACCATCAATTATACACAACAAAAAAAAGTAGGTTCGAGAATGTCAGTAGAGTAAAATGATCAAAACACCTTACCTCGTACTTCATTCGCTGGGGCAATTCTCTGCTCACTTTTCCACAGGGTAAATCTTGCACTCTCGGTCAACAATCACTGTAATTTGAATCACTGTGTACACAAACACTACACACAAACACTGGAACTAACACTACCCACAGCACCAACACTTCCGCTGGACGATCCGGCAAGGCACTCTGTAACAAGGCTAGCTGGCACTGGTCTACGATGATAGGGCACACACACTTCCGCTAGACGATTCGGCATAAACTGACTGTAACACGGCTAACTGGCACTGGTGGTCTACGACGATAGGGCACAAACACTTCCGCTGGGCGATCCGGCACAAACTCTCTGTAACACAGCTATCTGGCACTAGTCTACGACGATAGGGCACGAACACTTCCGCTGGGCGATCCGGCACAAACTCTCTGTAACACGGCTAACTGGCACTGGTCTTCGGTGATTCAGATCCCGTCGCTGCCAACATTGTCGGATTCCACTTCTCCGTCCACACAACTTCGAAATAAATCCGGTCTTTTGATATGCTGCCACCACCGATATGAATACGTGATATCGGGCACGATACTTGATGTATATTCAAGAAAAACCTAACTCTTTCAATTAAAGTTAAAGTAACAATTTATTAACAATATTTACACTTAAACTCGGATGTAAATTATCCGGTTTAACACTAAATCAAAACAATTAAAGAAAACGCTCTACGTATACCGTTAGACTACGTCAATTCATTACGCACTGAGATTTCTATTCATCTCACACCCGCTCTCTCTTTCTTTCGAGAGATACCGTTAAACACACGTGGCTCAGATCGTCAAATCTCAACGACCTTACTCCTTCACTACCCCGTTCGAACTAATTTCATCTCTCGTCATTCCCCAGCGCATCCGCTCTCCCTCTACGGGGCTGCTGTTTTATTTCCAAGGGTCGCTTGACAACCGTTCCTCCCTCTTGACTGATCTGTCTTCCTAGATAAAAGGGTGCACTCTCTTTCTTATCTATCAAAGACCACATTGCAATGGAAATACCTCTTTCATTATGTCCAAGTCGCCACCCTCCGGATTAAGATTTTTCTTAAACCGGACTCTAACGGTACACAATAGATACAGATACAATACGCTAATCCCTTAAGAATAGCTTTCAACTCTTGCAGCGGTGAGCGAAACCTGACAGACAGATTGCGCAAAATAACTTTCTTGGTTTTATTACAATTGTTCTATTAAATTACAACATAACAAAAAAATAGCAATGGAAATGCATAAAAAACAAATGAAGTCAAAATTATTCATAGATAGTTTAGAAAAAAATTAAAATTTAGATTTTTTATTGTTATTCTTTTGAGTTGTGCGCCGACTCTCCTAGCTTTACCTTATGTTTGTAAAAAGTTTCTATCACACTCCAATTTTAAGGAATTTCATTTATACGTTTTGGATTATATAGGCTATGGTATAGCAGTATAACTTGTCTTTCGGCGCGAGTGTACTGATATTTCTTTGCTATTTAAGTTTTTTTACATATATTTTGTTTATAATTATCCTATTTTCCTCTAAAATATGTGAAAAATGACTAGAGGTTGTGTTAATGAACCTGATTCTTTTTGTTATGTGTGCGGGGAGCTAACTTTGAAAAAGCATCAATGCGCTTTTACGCCGCGAATAAAGACTGCCTATCACATGTTCTTTGGATGTTAAGTAAGTGAACAAAATAAACAAGTTGGAAATTGTACGTCAAACGTTACAAACGAGGTGCGTTCGCACGCACGTTTTAGAATTAAATTCATGATATCCCGTGCGTAGAACGGGTTAAACAGCTAGTTAAATATATATTTTATGACACTGTTCATACAAATATCTTAACTAGTTATATAAATATTCAGATATATATGTATCAGCTAGTTATATAAATATTCAGATCTTGATGATTTTTAATTCTGTGAAATGAATTATATCGTCTGCAGATTCATTTCTGTAATAAAATAAGCATCTCGGTCGCTTGACGATTTAACATCCATCGGAAGCTCCTATAACAAAAAAAACACCGATTTAAAAAAAAAATCAAATTTCTTAATAAATATTTTTATTAATATCTCCTAAAGTTTTGATTCGATTTTAATAAAATTTGAAATGTCTCGACAAAATTCTGCAAAGATAATATATCTTAAATTGCAAACCATTTGGTTGGGTAGTTTTTGCGTTGTTATATGCGGACAGACAGACAGACAGACGGACGGACATACAGACAGACAGACAGACGGACGGACATACAGACAGACAGACAGACGGACGGACAGACGGACGGACCAAGCGACGACTATAGGTGCTACGTATTTATATAATTACGAACGCACCTAAAAATGGGCACTTCATTCTTGTTGTAAACGATGTACTAAAAACCTTCAAGCATGGGTGAAAGATACAATAATGAATATTCCATTTGCTATACTCATGACATGGCGCGAGCCGAAGGATCATATAAATGACTATTACTTTTGTTTTAAAAAATTAAAGGATTCTCTGCAAAAAGCAAACATAAAATTAAGTACCCAAACTTACATTCAGCAATGCGATCAGTATTTCATAATGTTTCTTCAGTTAATAATGTTTCTTTAATTTCATAATCAGTATTTCATTAATTACCAATACCGAAACATCCGAAAAATTTTACATATGACGATGCAGCAGTAAAAATGGAAATTGATGAAGTTGAAACTTCCTCTACTTCATCTGATATAAACTATTCTACTAACATAAATGAAGAACCACATCTAATTACTTAAGAATAATTAAATGATCTTGGAGAGACTTCAATTTATCAAAACAATTCATAGAGTTACTTGGATCAAGATTGTAAGGTTGGAATCTCTCCGAAAAGAACACTAACATATCTATTTACCTAGATCAACATAAGAAATATTCGTTTTTTTCCCCACAGAAGGTGATTTACGCTATTGTAATCATATAAGTGTTTTAATGTCTGCTTTAAATTGTCACTATAACTCGGAACAATGGTGAGATTGGAACATTTTTTTTTTAAATTGGAACAATTTTTTTGTTTTAACTTGGAACAATTTTTTTTAGGTAGCTTTTTGTAATGAAAGCTACCTAAAAAAAATTAATCTGACATCTAACATTTCGAAGGTCTCTATACAACATGTTCAATTTTGAAATTGTTTTTTCTTTAATATCGCATTTAGTCCACATCACAGATATCATTATGACAGAGTATAATAGCGGGCTTCGCCCGTTATTGGACCGGTTCAGATTTTCGAAAAAACGAGAAAAATAAACCGGTAAATTTTTACTTTATAAAAAACATGACTTTTTTTCTTTTTTTTGGAAAATGAAATTTATTTGTATTTATTAAAGGAAGAATAAAGTGGTTTGAAAGGAATATTAAACGAAACCCTTTGTGCGATCTTCGATCACAATTACCCACTTGTCATTCCTTTCTTGTGTGTTATCTAATAATTACATGGTGAAAAGTTGATAAATGTATATATAGCTGTCTATTTTCCACACATTCATTTTATACTACAAAAAATATTTTAAAAAAAGTAGATATAAAGAACCTCACGATTGTATATTCTGTGACATAATTCATAGTTTTTTACATTATATTAAAATGCGAATATTTAACTATTGAAATAATGACATTTAATTAGATGTCTGAACAAAATTATTATTACGCTAAAGTAACACATTCCTTAAATAAAATTAATCCCCTCATTGTTAAAAAATACATTTTTAATCATTATTTCATTGTATTTTTCCAATATGACTGATAAGCTGAAGTATTTTGCTTTCAAACATCTCTATTGTCTGTGTAATGTAGAGTCTTTTTTTTGCATACTTAGATATTCAGTTGATATTAGCGCAAGCAGTGATATGTGTTTAAGAAAATTTTATTTTGCTTTTGTCCCGAGGAAAATTTAATCAGAAGTAATTAAGTTTCAACAAAGAAAGCTAATCATCATTAGTCCAATGTTTAAAGATTGAAAAAAAATTTTTTTTTGAGAACTGTTAAATTAATTACTTTATTTATTAGATTTTTATCATCCCTTATTTCTATTGTAATCTAATTTACGTCATCAATTTCAAAAGCATAACTTCATTTGTTATATTTATCGAATTTTCCCGCTTCATTTCACCATGTTTCTGTACGGAAGCTATAGCTGACATAATTAGATATAAACGTAAAAGAAAATATAGTCGATACCTTCAAATACGATTTCTGAAATTAGAATAAAGCGTTAATGGGTTTATTATCTTCGTAGACATTACATAATTTCTTCTCGCTTTTGAAGATAGTTAAAAATTTAATGTAATGAAACATTATCTTAAATTAAAACGTTTAAAGAATAAATAACCAGAAGCATTTAGCAATAATCAGTTGCAAAATAGGACCGCATTGGCGAAATTTCGCAATATTATTTTGCTAATGATGAAAATTGTTTCAGAGTCTGTTCGGGATGCTTAACTTTTCTTTCGTCTCTATATTGCTATAAATTACCAATATTTTTATTGAAACTTTTAAATATTGGTATTTTAATGTGATAATTTATTGCAAAAAGTGTAATTAAATATCTTTTCTGAATTTATTAATTAGAAAATTATATTTATTTTACTAATTAAATTGTCATCTTTATTCAACTAAAACATTGAAAAAGAAAAAAAAATAATCCCATTATTATTTTTAAAAATACATTTTTAATAATAGTTTCATTTTATTCCTCAAATGTGCTTGATAAAATAAAGTATTTTACATTCAAACTATTGTCTGGAAAATGTAAAGTATTTTATTTGCATACTTGGATATTCTTTCCCTGATATCAGCTTATGCGGTGATATGTGTTTAAGATTTTTTTTATATTTTTCTTAAGCTTCTGCGCGAAGAAAATTTAATCAAAAGTAATAAGGTTTCAACAAAAGTAGCTAATCATCATTAGTCCTATTTAAAGCTTGAAAGGAAATATCTTATGGCGGAGTGATAAATTAATCACTTTACTGTCAGTAACATCTTTTTCATCCTTGATTTGTTTTATAATCAAATTTATATTATCAAATTCAGAGGTATTAAATTCCTTTGTTATATTATCGAATTTTGCACTTAATATAACATCAATCATTTATATGATTTAACCGTCGTTGTGTAAGAAAGTTACCGCTAGTATAGTTAAATAATATATGAAAAGATAATGATGTCTTCAAATGAGATCCTTGAAATTAGGATTAAGTCTTCATGTGCTTATCTTTGTAGACAGAATAATTGAAATTCAAAAAAATTCTCCCTTTGCTTGAAGATAATAAGAATAAAAATAAACTGAAACATCATTTTAAATTAAATATATTTAAAGAATAATCAGAAATATTTGAATAATCCGATTAAAGACAGATTGGTGTAAGTTATTAAATTTGATAAAATTATTTACGCGCATAGAGGATATCTAGAGATAACAAACTAGAAAAAAGGAGTATAGGTATGAGAGACAGTTCTACGAAATTTGCCTGTAAGCAGAATCAGAAGATATTTTATCCCCTAGGACATTATTGTTGCGCATGCAGAAAATATCGGTTTTTAACTTTTAAGAAGAAAAATTTTAAACTGGGCTTTCCGAGTTACTGAACATACTACAAGGTTTACTGAATATAGGGGAAGACGTATTTTACTGAAAAAAACCTCTAATATATATTTTATGTTTAATATATATTTTTTTAGATTGTCGAACAGCAAAAGATATTTTTATATGAAATCTATCAATTATGTATTCAAATAAAATTTTGAAATTTATTAAGAGTGGTACTTTCATTTTGCTGCATGTCAGGTAAATAGTCAAACAAACCGCAAAAGATTTCGCTTCTTACAGTAACCTCTTTGGTCCTGATTATTTAGGCACGTAATTCGTTTACTATCTAATAAATTTGAATTTTATTTATATTATATTATATTTTTATCATTATTATCTTATTTATTATTATCTTATTTATTTATTATTATCTATATATTTAAAACGAAAAACGTATTCTGTCAAATCCACACTGTCTTTTCCACATGAAAATCGTCTCTTTGCGCATACTTCAACATTTTTTGAAGGCTTCTACCCTCAGAAACGGGAAACCTGATTGTTTAACCCTCACCTGTTTAGCCTAGAGTGATTGAAAATGGTTGATTGGAAACGGATGAATCCTTACCATTGCATTGAAAGAATAGACCTTCTAATATATTTTTGCTCTGAGGTTGAAAGCTAAAGATTTTTTTTTTTTTTTTTTTTTTTTTTTTTTTAAGAACTTACGTTTTTACTACCAAATATGCATATTTTTTTCGCAAAATTTTAAAGAGAGTTGGATACAGTTATATTTATAACCGATTGAAATGTCAGAGAGAACTATTTTTTTATTGCTATGTTAAAGGAAAACAAACAAGCAAACAAAAAAGCGAGAAGAAAAGAAAACATTTATTTTACAACTAGATAACAATATTTTTTCGCAAAATTTTTACACGGGCTGTAAAACCGTTTTATTTATCACCATTGAAGATTTCAAAGAGTTCGGACAAAAAGAACTTTTTATTTAAAAACTATAAAAAGACCCTAGGAAAAAAAAAAAGAAAATGAGCGCTTTTATTACTAAATATCAATCTTTTTTCGCGAATTTTTCATTTAAAAATATAATTTCATACAAAATCGGGTTAAAGATATAAAATAATAAAAAGAGAATATCTAGACATAACAATCTATGCATAGGAATATCAGTATGAGCAATGATTTCACTAAGTTTTCCGGTAAATAACACCCGAATATATTTTACCCCGCACACAGAAAAAAATTCCTGTAAAATTACTTGCAGAGGCCGGCAGCAGAGATTCCAGTCATAC
Organism: Maratus michaelseni; assembly: GCA_963931845.1. Taxonomy (NCBI): domain Eukaryota; kingdom Metazoa; phylum Arthropoda; class Arachnida; order Araneae; family Salticidae; genus Maratus; species Maratus michaelseni. The sequence goes on along the minus strand of OZ007591.1, from coordinate 273,992,748 downwards.
CCCGTAAAAAAAAAAAAAAAATCCATGCCCATCATTTTATGCAGCCCGTAATTTTACGGGGCAAAGTAATACAGCATTATAATGAACAGGATATAATTCACTTTAAAACACAATAACACTTTACTTACTGTTCCGTAGCACGTAGAGCGTTAGCACAGAATCGCTTTTTTGGCGGGTTAAAATTTTCGAAACACGAGTAAAATGAAGGGTTACACCCTAGCGGAGGACAATGTATGGGGTCGTACCGTATTTTTGCTAACATATGGGCTAGAACTGTAAGAATATATGGATTGCTCTTAATTTTCTAAGTGTCTAAGGGATAAGGCCGCTTATTTAGGGGATTTAGTGGACCATTTTTCATCAAATAAGGCTGGCTCTTCCCCGTGAAAATTGAAGAGCAAACGCTCATAAATTTACAGTTTTTTCTGAGAGTGCATAGCAAATCATTGTAAATCATCAGGAAAGCTCTGTTTGAGCTTTAAGAGAAATTGTAGGATCCAAACTCGGTTTCCCTGGTTGCAGAACATACTGTGCCAGATATTACAGAACCTTAATGAAAATGCTTTTTCTAAAGAAAACTCTAAAGGATTTTTTGGAACAGATGTGTTACTATCACGCTAAAATGTAAACAAAAGATTGGCGACTGTTTGTTTGGCGCGATTTCCAAGACTGCGCCAAACGAATAACTTAATACAATGGCTAGGTTGCCATTAAAGAAAAAAATCCCCTAAATTTGGCGACTTTTTTCTTTTTTTTAACCGATAATTTTTTTTTTTTTTTTAGCGTGAGTGTACAGCATCTAAGCCGATTTTTTTTACATGTAATATGTACATTGTTTTAGATTGTTCACTGACAACATTAAAAATAATTTTTATATGAAAAATGTTAATTATATACTCAAATACAGTTTTGAAATTTATTAAAAGCGACACTTTCGTTTTAGCCGCATCTCAGGTTAATAGCCAAATACTTCGCTACTTTCAGCAGACTCTTTCATTTTGGTTATTTAAGTAATTAAGCACGTAATTGAGATACATATCTGTTTAACATGTGTTATATTTACATTATATTATATGAGTATTATTTATTTATTGATGAATGAAGTGCTAATTTTATTATGCAATTTTTGCCGGAAACAAAAGCGGAGATATTTATATTGTTTTAAATGCAAACGCTTTAAACTTCCGTAACTGAGCTGCACGTGATAGAGTTAGAATTAAGAAAAAAAAAAGGTTGAAATTTGTTTTAAAAAACATAAAAAATAAGTAAAATCAGTAAATTGACATACATGTTTCAAACAAATTTCCTTTGAAAGTAATTTTTTTTTCTCTTGTTCGACGGTGTAAAAAGTGAAATTATGCGATGTTTAGAAGTTGATAATAGTTCCTATAAGCGCAAAATTAGTTGGTTAGATTGTTGCAACTGTTAGTATAACGTCAGTGTTCCTCAAGAAAATGTTTTTACTTTATAATATAGATGTGATTTATACCACTCTGTGTTTAAGTGGCTTTAATAATGAGAGAAATGAATTAGCCACTGTAGACATTGAAGAAATTTCAGAATATATTTCACCTAATGATAAAAAGTATTTCATAGTCCATACGCGACACATGACTTGCCTTTCTTGCTTATATTACATTAAAACACAAATAATTAATAAATGACATACTGATATTTGATTATAGATTCGAGTATAATTATCATTTAAGTAACGCATCGGCTAAGTAAAAATAATAATCCTCTCATTATCAAATGAATACATTTATATATTTTTTTTTACTTGTATTCTATTTTATTCTTTGAATGTGCCCGATAAACTGGAATCATTTGCATTTAAATACCTCTATTGACTGGAAACTGTAGACACTTTTCTTTAGATATTTCGATATTCTGTGATTATTGCAATGATATGTGTTTAAGATAATTTTAAGTTTATTTTGATGTGACCGCGAGCAGAATTTAATTAGAAGTAATTACAGTTCAACAATGAAAACTAATTATCATTAGTTCACTATTTAGAGAATGGAAATAATTTTGGAGTAAATAATAAGTAGTAATTTTGGAATAATTTTGGAAGCCTGTTTAATCAATCAGTAAAATTCAGTTTCCCCTTTTTATCCTCGATTTGCCTTGCAACCTAATGTATGTCATGATATTCAAATCTATAAGGATATTTAATTGAAATATTAATGTTTAATTTAATTTTATGAAATTATGATTATCAATCAAGTAACACACTGTATTATAAAAATAATCCCATCTTTATTAAATAAAAAAATATCATCGTTTTATTGACTGTTTAAATATGCCTGGAAAAATGTAATGTAAATTGAAATAATTTACATTCAAATATCTTTATATTGAACGATAATAGTGTATTTCGCCTGCATACTTAGAAATTCTGCAACACCTATTGGCTTATGCAATAATATGTGTTTAAGAAAACTTTGAGTTTTCTTTCGATTTTGGCAAGAGAAAAAAATAATCATATGTAATTAAGTTTCAACAAAAAAGCTAATTATCATTAGTCTAACTATTTAAAGGATGAAAAGAAAAAATGTGTTTTTGAATACTGTTTAATCATTCAATATGATTTTATTTTATCATTCTTTTTAGGTAGATTTCGTAAGAAATACTACCTATTACATTCTCACGTAAGTTGGAATTTTTGAAAATTTTTTGCAGATCTACGCCGATCATGACTCCCAGAATCCAAAACCACCCCAAGTTCAAAATTTTATCTATCTTTATCTAACAGATCTCTTCGAAACTGATACATAAAATTAAGGGGCATAAAATCTCGGTCAAGTTCGTTAATGGGCAAAATCGAACCAAGCGGGGGGGATGGGGGGGGGAGCTTTTTGTGAAAACAGAAAAAAACCCATAATTTCTTAATTATGATACGTATCATATCCGTTTGCAGTTATTATTACTTCTAGGAGAAGGTCCGAAAATTTATGTATTACAGATTTTTGATATAATAAAAAATGGCCCCAAGGGGGGGGGGGGGGCGAAAGGGGGATTTTAGAAGAAAAAAATTCATAACTTCGTCAATTCCCAAGATTTCAAATCCGCTTAAATTTATTATAAATGCTCTTAATATTATCTAAAACTTTTATATTGACAAGTTTTTTATAGGACCAACTCTTAAAAAAAAAAAAAATGGATCCGCCTGCAAACAAGTTAGGTTTCGAAGTAGGCGGTTCCAACTGCCACATCATGGCAAAAAGGTGATTTCTTCCGCAATTCCCAACGAACAGGTGACCCACGGTCTGCGTCTTCGAAATCTACCTGTGCCTGTAGGCCGAGCCAACAGGGATTTTTTTTTTGTTTTACAGTCTAATTTGTACCACTATAAATCCAAAGGTTTACGAATATTTATAAGAAATATTGATATTTAATCCTTTCAGTTCTTGCATCCATAATAGGGCATATAATTACATTTACTTTTATCTTGTAGTTACAATAATTACTTATGTTGTTATCTGCATGTAGTGAGTACAGTATATGCCTTTAAACTGTACTGTAATCACTTTCTTAATGTTTTAACGTTAATAACAAAACAAACAGAAAACTTCGTTTTAAAATCGATACACGTTTTCTGAGACTTTTATTTCAAATATGTGTTTCATTCTTTAACTTTAACAAGAGCGAAAAATTATGCATGAAGCATATATTATGAACCATTTTCCAACATTAACAGAACTTTATAAACAAATTTTATTGCGCCATACAATGAAATGCAATAAATAAGCAATTTAACCGTTTGAGTGCTATGAAGCGCGATAGCGCCGCAATGTATCTGCGGATCAAACAAATTTTGTTTCAACCCAGAAATTTTATTCAATAATTGAAATCATTTAATTTTTATTCAACAGTTGAAGTATTTACAGCGATCTAGTGAGTTACATTTTATAAGATAAAATTTCTGGGTTGAAACACAATTTGTTTGATCCGCAGATACATTGCGGCGCTATCGCGCTTCATAGCACTCAAACCACATAAATCAATCTATAAAAAACCACATAAATCAATAAATATCCATTTTTAGAAATTATTGTCCATATCCGGTAATGTGTGCGAATTCTTACGCACAGCTCTGTATATGATCTATAAAATGTATATACACCACTTAAAACACCAAATATTAGATAAGTTTTAAAATACATACCGGAGCGGAATAATGAACAGAATACTTTCTTGTGCCCCTGTAAACGAGCTATAAATGCTTCACACTTCATTTTCTGTATCAAACATTCTAAATAGTAAACTGCAATGACATCTAAATATTACATAGCAATGTGAGTGTATTTAAGAGAGTTACAAGACGGCCAGACATAGAGACAGACAGACGAACAGACGGACAGGAAGACAAACTGAATTCATGAACACTTTAAAACTAAGTTGGAAAATTTTAAAAATAAAAACTACTTGAACGAAGCATTAATTTATTATTACAAAAACACTAGAAAGTCATCATGTCTTCAACATTTTAAGAACGTTTTCAAAAATTCTTTCATTGTCCATTGTCATATTAATACGCAAAATAAATATTCTTCAGATTTGAGTAACTGACATATTCGTTAAATTTCAGCATCGCTTAAATTTTTTTCATTTGGCTAATTACTTTTAATTTTGTATAACTGATTTAATTTTTCTGAAAAAAAAAATTGATTATTACAAAAACACTGGTAAGTCATCATGTCTTTAACATTTTTAAAACGTTTTAAAAAATTCTTTCATTGTCCATTGTCATATTAATACGCAAAATAAATATTCGTCAGATTTGAGTAACTGACATATTCGTTAAATTTCACATCGCTTACATTTTGTCATTTGGCTAGTTGCTTTTAGTTTTGTATAACTGATTTAATTTTTCTCAAAAAAAAAAAAAAATGATTTCTACAAAAACACTGGAAAGTCATCATGTCTTCAACATTTTTAAAACGTTTTCAAAAATTCTTTCATTGTCCATTGTCATATTAATACTCAAAATAAATATTCGTCAGATCTGAGTAACTGACATATTCGTTAAATTTCAGCATCGCTTAAATTTTGTCATTTGGCTAGTTGCTTTTAGTTTTGTATAACTGATTTAATTTTTCTCAAAAATCTAAAAAAAAGATTTAAAAAAAAATGAGCAGAAAATGTTAACCATATTCTCCGAAGAAAATTATGATTGTCATTCGAGTAACAGATTCACAAAGAAAAAAAAATCCCATCATTTTCCAAAAAATACATTTTTAATTATTGAGTCATTTATTCTTGAAATTTACCTGATAAACTGAGCTAATTTTTATTGAGATACTTGTATTGTGAGACGAATTTCGTTTCAATGCTTAGATATTGCTGATGCAATAATAGACATCTAAGATAATTTTGAGTATTCTTTTTTTTTCTTTTCGTGTTGAGAAAAATTTAATCAGATGTAATTAAGTTTCAACAAAGAATGCTAATCAAGATTAGTTTACTACTTAAAGAATGAAAATGAGTGTTCAATCAATCAGTATACTTCCAATACCATTCTTTTAATATTTGATTTTCTTTGTAATCTAATTTATGTCGTCGCATTCAAAGGTATCACTTCATTCCTTATATTTATCGAATTCTCCTGCTTTATTTCACTCCGTTTGGGTATAGAAGTTATCTTTGGCATAATTAGATAAAAACATGCAAAGATAATAGAGTCAATTTTTCCGAATTCGGTCCTTGAAATTAGAGTTCAGTCTTAATGAGTTTGTCTTCACAGATAGATTAGTGTATGCACATCATTTTTTCTTGTTGCCTGAAAAAGTCAGAATTTAAACATGTTAATTTTTTTTTCTTCGAAATTAGAAAACTTTGAGAATAATCAGCGATCCCGACATGTATCGAAGCTGTCAATACTGTTTTAGTTAATTTCAGAAATAATTCCATTAACATTGACATTCCACAATTTTCGAACGAATAAAGGGAATAAACGAATATAATACGTTACTATAAAAACTTGAAAGGTATTTGAAAAAAATTTAAGTGGAAGGCATAATGTAATTTAATTTCTTTAACATTTAACTTTTATAGCTGTTTCGTTATATATATATATATATATATATATATATATTTAAACGATTTTTTTTTTTTTTTTTTTTTTTTTTTTTTTTTTTTTAACTGGCTAAACATATATATATATAATTTAATTGTAATTTATTATTTCATATTTTCGGCATTATGAAGAAGAAAAATGCTTAGTATAAAGTCACAATAAAAGAATAATTTAACTTGAAATGACATAATGTAAAGATATCAAATTGAAATGTAAATAAATAAATAAAACGTAAGATAAAGGTAATTAAGCAACTGATTCTAAAGTGAAATTTCTACAATAATAACTTCTCTTGTAAGAAAATGTCTTACACAGTTTTTATTTCTTTTGCTCTTTTTTTACTGTACTATTTATTTATTTATTTATTTATTATTATTATTATTATTTTATTTTATTTTGCTTTGACGTGACGGTAATACAGTAGAAACCTTTAATAACAATGCTGTAGGGAGCATGATAGCTTTTTTGTTTAGAGTCTATGCTTGTAACGCGAAATTTCTAGTTTGCTTTTTAATAACTTTAAATAACCTTTTTTTTCTTTTTTTTTAGAATTGAAATGTAAATAAATAAATAAAACGTAAGATAAAGGTAATTAAGCAACTGATTCTAAAGTGAAATTTCTACAATAATAACTTCTCTTGTAAGAAAATGTCTTACACAGTTTTTATTTCTTTTGCTCTTTTTTTACTGTACTATTTATTTATTTATTTATTTATTATTATTATTATTATTTTATTTTATTTTGCTTTGACGTGACGGTAATACAGTAGAAACCTTTAATAACAATGCTGTAGGGAGCATGATAGCTTTTTTGTTTAGAGTCTATGCTTGTAACGCGAAATTTTTAGTTTGCTTTTTAATAAATTTAAATAACCTTTTTTTTCTTTTTTTTTTAGGTTATCTGAGGTACCAGTTGTGAAATTGTCAACAGAAAAAAATAAATAAAGCTGGAACTATATAATCGAAAAAGTACGAAAGTATCATACTAGAAATCGACCTCATATGTCTTATAAATAAATCATTTCAAATATTAAAATTGAAACGAGAAATAGAAAAGCCCGTTGACATTGGTTTGACATTAGCTTGCGAGTACCTTCACTTTACTAATGTAGGCTCTTAATCTTGGACTTCTGCAGTTTAAGTCAGGCATAGGCCAATCAACTGTTCTTTGCACCCATTCTTGTCCTTCATGAAAAAATTTAATAAATATATTTTAAACTAGTACATCTACAGATCACAAGCCTCAAATTCAGCTGTACAAATCATTGTTCATACATATTAATAATTTTTAATATAATCTGCATAATATTTGATATCCTGAAATTTATTTATTTTTAAGTTATTTATACATTTATATGATTTATCAAAACATCCGTAAATTTTAGAAGTATCACATTAAACACAATTTTATGCAATGATATGATAAACTACATATTATAGTATTTTTTCAGAATAAGAATACATTCCTTCAGGGAGAGAGGTTCGCCTCCCTGTATCCCTCGTTCTTGCTTTAATTTCATGGCCTCAATTTCCCGTAATTGTTCTATTTCATTAATCCAGTGTATGTCTGAATGCATTTACTATTGTAATTTCATAAAATTAACCATCTCCTTGTACAGGGGATTGTAACATATCCTTAAATGAATACTTTTTGCTCAACCTCTAAACATCATCATATGTTGCTGAAATTGAATAAAATTTCATGTAATAAATATATTTTTACAAATATAAATTATCTTAGGATATTTATATTCAATTTACACATTCAACGTTTTTATAATTTTGTTTGGGAAAACCGATTTGGCAATCTTTTTTAGTAGTTAAAATAAATCCTCATCTACTTCATTAGAAAAACCATATTAAAAACTAAAATCAACCGAAAATTTGCTATTTTGTTAATAAAATTTTGCGTGAAATAATGCGATTTACTCGTTTTTTTTCCTTATTCTTTAAAATACAGTTGATAGGAAATCATTTAATGAAAAAGAGGGAAAAAAATCATTGGACATTTTTGTAAAAAATGAGAAATTAAAATGTTTTATATTTCTCCAATTGATTCAAATTTCCCTATAATTTATACAATTAATTTCGGAATTCTAAGAAATTATTGGCAAATTTTACAGCAATCGTATTAATTTAAAATCTCTATTTCGGAAATTTAACATCCACAATTTAACATATCAATTATCCCAGTGCGTCATTTTTCTTTCGACGAATGTTAAAATTTAAAAATCGTCTGACTTCCCATTGAAAATCATTATGCCTTAAAAGAAAAAGTCTATATTTTTCGAACGAATTAACCAAATTTAACCAAAAACTATACAGCTAATTCCAGCACCTCACAAACATACCTACCAAAAACCTACCTTATAGGACTATTTTTTGCGGCAATTATTGCGGGAGATACAAAAAAAAAAAAAAACAGACAGACAAAAATCAAAAACTTTTCGGGTCTCAACAGTGACCCTCAACTGACATTTCGGCAATTAATTAATTGTACTTTTTATTTATCCGAATATTAGCTTTAATCTATGTTTTAGCAGTGTAAAATTTCGAAATAACTGTCAATACTTTTGTTTTTCAAGGTAATTTAAGAGACAGATGAATTTCTGGAGGCGGTAACATAGGAAACATATGCAAACTTAATGAAGTGAAAAATAGTCTTAGAAACAAAACTAGTTGTTGTGGGGGCCACCGTAATACTTACCCATCATTGATATGCATAATATAAAATATGAAAATAAACATGTGTAAACTACTTATAAAATGCATTGCAATTCGAATAAAATCGTGGCTTGATGACATCATAAACTTTAAATGCTCTATTACTGAATTGCGTAAAAGAAACATCCGTATAACTCCAAAAATGATAATCATGTTTACTATTAAGCGTCTCATTTCCAATTAAAATATATCTTTAAATTGCAATTTGAATGAAATACAGAGTCAAGAAAAATCGAAGAGTGTGGGAAATAGGATTACAAATATCTCGGGAACTAATTATCCGATCAACTTCATTATTTATACAAAATTTATGTTTTTTATTGTCTTTTACATACACTCTTTAACATAAACAATTTCGAAAATTTTTATATACCTTTTATCAGAACGAATATTTCGAGTCTAAAAAAAGTAGTTCTGGATAATCGAGGTTACTGAAATTCAATAATCTTCCTCCCATTATTGCATACTAAGTACATACCAAATTTCAAGTCTCTATCTCGATTTGTTCGGGAGATAGAGCGTTTACAGACACATAGACGGACGGCAATTTTTTTTTTTTTTAAATATGTTTTTCGGAATCTCCAGCCTCTAAAACGTGTAAATCCGTCAATTTTTTTTTCGACTTTTAAAACGTTTACAAGATTTACCCTATACTACGTATGATGGGTAAGTAAAAGTGCACTAAGGGTTTGCGTATCTAAAACTTCACTTATTAATTCACTAAATATGTCAAATAAAATTTTAAAACAACTATTTATATATTTTTTAACTCAAAAAATAGTAATAGTCTTTGGTGCATAAAATGGTTGATTGATTGAAAATTTCGAAAGATTTTGAAGAACACACTGTACAGTGACTTGAATCACATTTAATAAAATATTCTAAATTCCAAAGAATGTGTATTAATAATAAGACGAACATTTATTTCATTTTTATTTCTTTTAAAGTAATTGTAATTATCAAAAACATAATAGGCCATACAAATATATATTTCAAAAACAAATGTAATGTTTTCGTGCTTGAAGATGAAACATAATATCGATAGATTATTTCTATTGTCTATAATATGATTCTATTTTTAATGAATAATTTGCCAAATGAACATTTTACTTCAAAAATAAAAGAAATAAATGCATAGAGATAATATGCAAAACTCTTTGTATAAAGTGTACTAAAGAAAGCGCATCATGAATGATTTTTTTTTTAAATAATCATTCTAGAACATGCAAATGGAAATAGTTTATTTTAATGCATTTCTGAAAAATAAATTTTATATTAGTTCACCATTGTTACTGATGTTTAATTACATTGTACCAATTTATTTGAACTTAATATTACGGAATTTTTTTTCAGAATGCATATTGCGCAATTTAGAGAATTAAAAAAATCTAATAACATATACACACACATAAAACGACAGTTTTTAATCCTTAATTTATTATCATCTTTTACTAAAGCATTTTCTACTAGAATCAAAATAACTAATAATTAGTAAAAGAGGATGGTTTTATCAACTTAATTCTTATATATCATATGATTTATAAAACCTCGTTAAGACCTAAACGAAACTTGAAACAACGTCTTCGATATTTGATTGCACGCAAATGATATTCTGTATCACTCTTAAAAAATAGTTATTTCATCAAACCTAATAAGAGATAATTAGGTTAAATTAGAATTGTGTTTTTTAAAGTATCGCTGCGTAATTATACTGCTAATGTCTTATAAAGGAATGCAAATTACGTTACGTAATATTTTTCATGCATTTTTAATATCTGTAATTTAAATACTTTATCCTGAATTTTTCTAATGATGATGAATATTTTTTTGAAAAGGAGAAATTATAGTTTCATTTTTCTGCGTAATTATATGCTATATTATTTCTTATAGAATACTTCGAAAATTTCATTATCACCGATTTTATTCAAGATTAAAAAAATAAATAAAGAAAGAATAACCACATGATTGATATCTGACTTTGTACGACATTTCAAGTATATACATATATAATACCTTCAATATTAGTCTAACTTATTGTATATTATACCCAAAAATGTTTTTAGATAAACCCTAAAAGCTTATTACATAAGAATATTAGAGTATTTTCAATATGCCTTGACAAAAAATTCAAACCAATTCAAAAATTAATGTGCTTTAAATATTTATATGTTATAGCCATGCCTTGACAAATGTGGTCGCCAGGTCGCCACTGGCCACTAAGTATTTTCATCTGGCGACCAAGTTTTTAATCTGCCTTTTTTTCATTTGTACAAAATTTGATTTAAGAAATGAGCATAAAGTTCATTTTTTCTCTCATTTTTCATAGGACGTCTGATTTTAGATGTTGGAAAGTTACGAAATAAATATAGTATAATCAGAAATTGTACTCAAGCAAAAAAGTTTTTAAACTTTTATTTCTTATTTGGAAAAAAAAGTGCATCAAATGCAAATTTTACGATAGTAAAATCAAAATTATTTGAGTAACTTCGACAAGGAAAGAGGCAAAAAACTGTTTTCCTGCTTCGGTATATCATCAATCCCCCCCCCCCCCTCATCAAATATGATTTTGTAGCACTTAATTATCTGGACATTTGAAACATTCGGCACTCAGCAATTTCAGAACATGCCAGTTAATTCAGCCTTACCAGTATCTCTTTTTTTCGAAGATATATAATTTTGATAAGTTTGATTATGAAACTTAGTTTATATTATCTTTCTAAATTATGTAGTATTAAAAACTATGTACCTAATAATTCTAAACTATGTTTGTTATTAATTTTTCTCATTTAATTCATAAAAAAACTTTTGTGCTTTTTGAGAATCAATGATAAAGAAGTGTCGGGGGGGGGGGGGATATAATTTTCTGGCGACTAGAATTTTCTCCTGTCTACCAGACTTTATCAAATTTGTAAAGCCCTGAGCCAAAGCCCGAATGGGCTGGCCTAAAGATTCTCTGAAATATATTGTTTTCTGAAATTCATAAAGATACAACTAAATGTAAATATATTGCTTGAAGGTGCGTAAAAACATACATAAAACATTTAAAAGCACATTAAAGTCCTTTTAAAAAATTCAAAACGTTTTCGACCGAACTACTCGGTCATCATCAGTGAAAAACTAATTGTTGAGTTGAGTTGCTGCCTCTTCGCGTTTTCTTGCTTGCCCGGAATAATTGCTTAATCATTGATATTTATCGACTTGATATTGATATTTGGCATTGATAATTATCATTGATAATTACTAATTGCTTGTAATTTTCGCTCGCATTGTAATATCCACGTGTTTCAGAAAACAGACAATAAAATCTATAACCTATTTTTTTTTCAATCTACACTGCATTTAGGTATATTAACTATATAATAGAAATTGCATTGACTTCTCCGTATTATAAATGAAATCTGTAACTTTGCAATGATATGTTGCATTATGAAATGCATTGCAATAGATCCTTTAAGAGTTAATAATTTTATTTCATAATAGAGAAAATATATTTACAATTCATATATTACAGTTTGCTTATAATTGATAAATTTAAAAAAAAACTACTTTAAAATGAATATATTCGTCACAACTAATTTTATAGAAAAATTCCTTATATTCAATTTTTCTGCCCACAGCTTAGTTGAATCTACATTTATTGAACTCCATAAAATACAGCAAGTTAATTTTTCTTTCGTAAAAATGACATTCAGTTTTTGATTATCAGCATGCAAACCACATTTTTGACAGAAAGGAGGAGGAAATTTTCTAACCACTTTTTTACAGATTTTTCCAATACATCAATGATGGATTGATTCTTGTGCAAAAGCGACAGAACGCTAATAATTCTTTTTAAAGTGATAAATTTTGCGCATATGTCTTTTAACTTGTAAAATGAAACTTCGGCATTTCACATTAATATATTTTAAAAAGGGTTAAAAGGTTGTTACTCTCAAGCGGTTAATCAAATGAATTCCTTCGTTAAATAATGACTTTAAATTTTTCGCAATAACTTTCTGAATTTTTAGAGTCACTTTAAATTTTTTTTGTTATCTCAGTGATAAATTAAAATGAATTTTTAAAGTAATGATAATAAATATCAATACAAAATTAGTTGGGTGATTCTAAATCTTTTGCAAAAAGAAAAAAAAATAGAATTAAAGCAGTCAAGTTATTGAATATTCAAAATGTGCAATACTTCCCCCCCCCCCCACACCTCACACACACGCACACACACACACACACACACACCTCCATAAATTATATATATATAAATCAGAATGATGGTGATAATTTGAGATCTAATTAATGTAAAATTATACGAAAAGTACCGTTCCAATTCGTTTCAGTTTTTTTTCTGTTAAGGTGTCGTCTTCATATTAATAGTTATAACAACTGTGATTTTTAAAATGGTAACGCCAATTTCTGACTTCTTGGTTTAAAGCAGGACGGGAAAAGGGTCAGTTTACAGGCATTTACTTAAAAATTCATAGTTTGAGGATGTTAATATCAATCCATGCGACAAACTTTAATTTATAACTTCCCAAAAATTCCCCCATTTTCATTTTCTTTCTCTCTTTCTTTTTTTTTCTTGATAAGATGCGGCGAATAGGTCCAAAATAAGGTGGGGAACCGGCTTGAAAGATGCGTTGATAGTAGAAAAAAATAAAGCAATTTTCATTTTTCTCCCTTCAGAATATCAGAATATTAATAAGCTGATTCGAAAATGTACCATAGTACGAAATAGTTCTTCTAGAACGATAAATGTTTGTGAATAAATTTTAAAATCGTTTAAAAGAAACTACACTATTTACCATAACAATTTTAAAACACCTAAAAGTTTACTTCATTTAAAGAGGGAAATATTTCTGTTCCTCAGGTAATAGATGAGTCAAAATGTCTTCGGTCATTTTTATTTTTCATGTACTAAATATGATAAATTAACAAACAACGCTAAAGCTACGTTTGTAAATGCTGCTTAAAAGAGATATCAGTCATTACAATAGTTTTAGGTAGGTAAGGCCAACAAATATGTACTTCATAATAAAATGTTGAACAAACAGATGTGATACACAAATAAAGGCAAAATACTTCTTAATAACAACATAAAACTAAGAAATGCGCAAGGCCTTTCGAAATAACGTTGTCTTTCTTCACCAGGTGCAAAGAAGACGTGCTGCCACTTTGAAAGCTGAAGCCAGACTCGTCTTACTCCTTGTATAAAATTTGCATATATATATATATATATATATATATATACACACACAATTTTTTCTCGTATTAAAACATATGATGATAAAACTAAGAAATGCGAAAGACCTTTCGAAATAACGTTGTCTTTCTTCACCAGGCGCAAATAAGACGTGGTACCACTTTTAAAGCAGGAAAAAGACTACCTGCTCTTACATCGACCTACGTCATACACGGCCGGTGCATGACGTTTTAAACGTCACATGGAGTGGATCATTTTTACTCGGTAATTAGTGCAAAACGGTGGGCGCGGCGCTTTGCACTAATCACATCCACTTCATGTGACGTTTTAAACGTCATGCACCGGCCGTGTATAACGTAGGTCGCACCCTTATGGCTGCTTTCAAAGTGGTAGCACGTGTTCCTTGCGCGTGATGAAGAAAGTCAAAGTTTTTTCGAAAGCCCTTGCGTATTTCTTACTTTTATGGTGTTTTTATGAAGTTTTGGGCCTTTATTTATATATTTCATAATAGAAAATCTTTCATTTAATAGAATGATAAGGTTTTTTAAACAAATAATTGAATAATAGAATGAACATTTGTTTGTGTTTAATATATCCTCAGCAATATATAAATATTTTGTCTACAGACAATTTACTTTAATACGTAGATTTGTTTTCCATAAAGGTCCTCATAGCACATTTGAGGACACCTTTTCTAATATTAAATGAACAACAAATTTCCGATGACGACGAAAAGAGCAAAATGAAAGACATAGGAGTTTGATGATAAAAATGGGTAATTTATTGATTTAATCTAACTGACTGAAATATTTAACAAGCCAAAGTCAATCAAAGTGGATTTCTCAGAATCCGAGTGAATAATAAGGCCACAGAAGAAAATTAATAAAAGAGCATTTCTGTGATGCGAAATCACATATAGTTTTAAATTATATCCCTTTACTCCCATTAAATATCCCTTTTTATTTCTATTCATTGATTAAATTATATTACATCTTATTTAAACCCTATGTTTTCCTATTCAAAAGAAATGAAAGAAGTAATTATCTCTTCTAACATTAAAACGCTCCCACGCTAAATTCTAAAACTTTCGTTAGCACATGAATTCAAAACTCATTCACATCAAAAATACCAGATGCACTTCCTCTTTTAGAGTTCGTTATAATTTTCTTCTTTATGTATTTTGTTCCTTTCAGAGTCACATTATGCTTAAACAGTAGACTATCCGAATTAGTTTGATGATCTAAAATTGTGTAATAACGTATTATTTGGTAGATTTTCATTCATACTAACTTATCAAGGGAATCTTTAAATTCAAAATTATCCATATATCCTTATTAACGGATATCCAATGGTTCATGTTCTCTCGCCAAATTAAAATGCCAGGAAGTTAACAACGAAGAATTTGCGGCGTATGAGTTGCAGCATTCCTCTTCCGCCTGCAAACATGTATGCTGTTTGCTCATTGCATGATGATCAGGGCCTCAACCACATTCCTGCTTTATTACGGATACCCTTTTTATTTTCAATTGAATATACTTAAAAAGGCTACAACATTTTTGACTGTTTTTATATTCAAGAAAGGACTTTTTCAACATTTTCTACAGTACCTGCAGTAACGTATGACTGCCACTGTTTTTAAACTATTTTTCACGACTAATCACAATATCCACTATAATTTCATTGTTCGTTTTTTAGCACTTTTTTCAAATAAATTAAAAATATTTGATATACCAAGCATCTGCATATTTACACAGCTATGGTCTTTAGTCTTTGATACTTTGTATAGACTATAGTAATGCGTGCGTCGGATTAGTTAAAATGGTTGTTGCCGGTACCAAAGTCAATTAAATTAAACTGTGTGAAACTCTGGGAGTGATTTTTCAGATTTCTCGCAATAAATACAAACATTGTTTTGTTTATGCAATGTCGATGCGTTCATATTTATAAAAAAAATGGATTAATTAAATATTGGCTATTTTGTGTATACTCTTGTAACACGTGTATCTAATGACCTAAGAAAAGTTTGTGGCTTATAATAAAAGTGTAAATGAAACTGCTTGAAATTTTGGGAGCTATTTCTCAGGTTTGATACAATAAGTCGTTCTGTTCATGTCTTCTCGATGTTTTACCATTTATAGACAAATGATGGACCAATGAAATATTAACTAATGTGACGTGAACTTTTCACTATTTCTTTCATATATATTTTTTCTTTCATATATAATTTTTCTTTCATATTTTTCTTTCATATTTTTTTCCCTATTTCATAATAATAATAATTATAATTATAATTATATATATAAGTATACGTGTGTGTGTATGTGTTAACTAACACTAATTCAGTGAAGAGACGTTTTGAAGAATTAGATTGTGCTTTAATTAAATTGTTGTTGTTATATAATTAAATGATTAAATAACGCTATTTACAATATAATGCAATTTCAGACTTCAAATAAGATTTCAACGCCAGACTTCAATTTCAGACTTCATTTTCACGACCCATTGGCCGCATCGTCATACTTCTCACATTCTGTATCGAAATGCCAGCGATTTTGTAGAAATGTGCTCTCTTCTATATCCGGATAGCAACTCTGGTACTTTTACATTTTAAACTCTTGTACACAGAACTTAAATCTGCCGAGTGTCATCTTTCTTTGTGACGACCGACGTTATGTACATTCCCATGAGCTCATGGGAAAATTCTGAGCTTCGATTGTTGCCACGCTCTTTGTCTATGCTGCCAGCCATGTATTATATATATATATAATTGTAATACCTTTTAATTTCAAAACACAGCCAGTTCAAAATACAGCCAAAATACAGCCAGTAATGTATTATATATATATATATATATATATATATATATATAATACATTGATGAATTCAAAGGTATTACAATTATATATATATATATATATATATATAATTGTAATACCTCTGAATTCCAAATACATTAACAAGTTCTTGCAACAATTCAAACCTGATCTCCAATGAAGATAGTTAATCATAAAATGTAGACAGAATACCAAAAAAGTTAATAAAAATTAGCAAGTGCAAACATAAAAATACCAACGTTATTTCACTTATGGTACGCAGCCAAAAGTAGTGAAAGTTATAAAGAAAATATATAAAATAATGATGTAATATGCCTTAAAATGTGAGAAAAATGGAATTTGGATTTCAATTGAATTAAAATGGAATTAGAAATAGAAAAAAGACACGTGTATAACTTAATCATCAGTTTAGCAGAGCTATACACGTGTCTAAACAATAATGCAATATTTCATAAAATATACTGGCAAATATATATATATACTTGAGTGGGAGATTTGTAAAATAAATTTTTATCCTATAAAGTCAGGTATGCTTATAGTAGCAGTAAATACCATAGAAAACTGTCTCTTGTTAATTTATTGTGCTAACCTATATGCTTCTTTTATTTAATAATAAAATGTATTGTTTTATTCTTTGTGTGGCTGCATCATTATACATTCTATTCATTCGAAGAAACAAGCCTAACACTTCAAAAATTATAATTTTTTATTGTATAGCACTATATTGAGAGAGCACATATAATCCGATTCTAATTATTACGCTAACAATGCCTGAGTAGAAAGTAGAAATAATTATCGTAAAAGTTCATCGGCGTAATAAAATGTATATATCCGATTGTAGTAATTTTTGTTTGAGCACATTCAGTGGAACAAATGTTTTTTCCCCAATTTAATTTATTTTCAATACTAAGTCTCAGTTTTATTTCCTACTCTTTTTTAATTTATTCGCAGAATTTTCAGACTTTGGAAGTAACTAAATATGGCATAATAATTATAAATTAAATTTCATCACAGAACTTAAGGAATAATGATTTTGTGTCAAACATTATTCTTCTACATTTATATTTTACGGAACAGGCAAAACTGTCAGTACTTTAACAGTTATATCTATTCTGAAAGTTATACATTAGGTTTGCATTCGGGAAGTACATGTAGTCTAATTTAACTAAGCATTCTGCTTACAACACAACTTCCTTTGAAATATTTATGGAGGCAAAGATAATTTTAAAGTCAAAATCTGTTACGGGTATTACGTTAAAAGTCTTATTCATGGATGGGGAAAATGGGCAGCTTCTGTGGTCAAAGACTGGAGCACCAAACGAGTCTGACTTATCTCCGGTGGTGGTATCCTTTTTAGTCTGGCTCCTACCCTACGAGGACATGTCCGGCTTGGGTGACCCTACCGGTAGTTTGACTATATCGCTGGCATAGCTCACATAGCTATAGCATAGCTATGTGAGCTGGCATAGCTCATAGCTATTTGTCAAAGCACACAAGCACTAGCGATCCTACATAAGAGAGAGATTGGACATTGAAGAAATGTCCACCATCTTAGTTCCAAATTCGACGGATCGCCATTGAACACAATACGATTTCATCAGCGTTTGATACTTTTCGATCTATTAAAATCATGCAAAATTGTTTTATATCGCTTCAAAAATAGTACATACAAAACATAAATTTACACGTACTTTCACTTTATTGAATAAAAGTTCTATTAAATGCATTATTTTTATTTGGAGGAACTAGAGGGTTATTTTTAATCTGATCGGAAATAAATGAATGTCTTGAAAGAGGTTAATAAATTTTTATACCCTTAAATGGTAAGAAGGAAATATGAAAATGTATTTTGTAGAATTCAGGGGGGTTTGACATTTTGAACCTCTTTAATAATAGACATTAAAATTATTAATCAATAAATTTAATTTATTGATTCTTTATGTATTTAAATAAACAAATAAAACACTCGATTCCATTATTTATTAAATAAAAAAAATAAAACAAATAATGTTTTGAATAAATAAATAAAATACCGAATTTCGAACTATCTAATATTCATTTATGCATAAAATTCACATGTTTCAACCGTCATATTTCTCACTTGCTTTTGTTAACAATAGTGCCGATTTAATTATTATATACACTGCAAAAAAAAAAAAAAAAAAGTGTTGATTTTACAGTATAATACTGGCACCCCAGCTGCCAGTAGTATACCGTAAAATTAACAGTAATAAACAGTAAAATAAGCAGTAATACATTACCACGCATGCGCAGTAGCATATTACTGCTTATTTTACTGTTTATTACTGTTAATTTTACGGTATAACACTAGCAGCTGGGGTGCCAGTATTATACTGTAAAATCAACACTTTTTTTTGCCGTGTACCTTTAAAAATGTATTTTAACATCTGTAGCACTGCACTACTCATCCGCATATCATCCGTCAATACTATACCATACTCATCCGTCAATACTATATCTATCGGATCTGTATATTTAGATTTTTTAAAAGCAGTACCTAGAAGTTAAAATAAGAATATCTTCAGTATCGCTTTTAAGCTGACTTAAATATTTTATATTTTTGGAAGAGAGATATACCGTTTGCTCAATCTTTATTTATTTTTTAAAACTTCAATGCAAAAACTGCTAATTTGTAATAGTTACTGTTCTTTAGAACTGTATAAGAAACTAAGGATGGTGAGGGAGAAATAATGTTACTTATTTTTTGGCTGAAATTCATTTTAAATGTAAATCTTAAAAAACTATATTTACTATTTCAAAATAGTGCGAAAATAAAATGAAGTTCAAATCTGCTGAATGTATCGCACTGCGATGTAACTTCTTTTAAAAGGTTATATGAGAAATTATACAAAAGTCCTTCACAGCGCAATGGTGACAAATGCTGAAGTTGGAACTAAAATGGCGGTTCTCTCGAATCTCCTGGCACGCCAATGTCCAGTCTCTCTACATTCAGGGTCACTAACAAGCACCCCCACCGCGTCAAGCTTGGGATACCGTCGGGGGATCCCTTGCTCTTGGTTATAACAGGCAGGAACGAACCACTGTTGCTCGCTTTCGTAGTGGGCACCTTAGAACTATAAAATTTTCTGAGGGCATCAAGTGTTTCGAAATATGCACCAAGTGTTCCACTGAGCAGGCCTCCCCTGATTATATCCTTGCGTGCCTGGAGCTTTATAAGCGGGATCTTGCTGATGATCCCTTGATGGTGCTGGATTTCCTTGTGGTGTATAATATCACGGACCTGGTCTAGCCCTGCTGCCCTAAGGGGATGTGAAACAACAACAACACGTTAAAAGTTGTCGTTATATTAACTTTTCAGTGCATTACTTATTGAAAATAAATATTTGAATAATGCTATTTAAAACACTTTAAATATAAATATTTTTAAATTATGAACTACAATTTCTACACAATATTTATTCATGTTTATAAATTTATTTAATAAAGACGTTTCTTGGATAGCTCACACTATTTTGTTAAATGTCGTAGCTTTTATATGTAAAAGAAATATCTCTCTCGCCTGATAAAATATTGAAGCAAGATATAAAACTCGAATATGATTAATTAAATTATAATAGAATAATTAATGACAGACTGTGAGGTACGGAAGCCGTGAAATCCTTACCGGTCGTTACTGCATGTTGTGAAGTTTTTATTAGTCGTTACTAGATGTTGGGATGTTATGTTTTACTAGTCGTTATAAATATTGCTATACTAGTCTTTGCTGGAGTTACAAACTTTTAAAAGGTTTTCTTGAAGTTTTTAGAACGCAATGAAAGTAGAAAACTTCAAGCGTAATGAGTTAGTTTTCGCTAATTTACTTTAATCAAATAAGTGTTATTTATCGTTATTCTTGTTTAGGTGCGTTCGTAATTATATAAATACTTAGCACCTATTGTCGTCATCTGTCTGTCCGTCTGCCCGCATATAAAAACGCAAAAACTACCCAACCGAATGGTTTGAAATTTAAGACATATTATTTTTGCAGAATTTTGTCGAGACATTTCAAATTTTATGAAAATCGAATCAAAACTTTAGAATATATTAATAAAAACATTTATTAAGAAGTTTGAATATTTTTATATAGAAATCGATGTCTTCTTGTTATAGGAGCTTCCGAGGTTTAATCGTCAAGCGACCGAGATACTTATTTTATGACAGAAATTAATCTGCAGACGATATAATTCATTTCACAGAATTAAAAATCATCAAGATCTGAATATTTATGTAACTAGCTATAGTACGAACGCACCTCATTTGTCACGTTTGACGTACAATTTCCAGCTTGTTATACTTCTCCAAGTTATCTGTGTGTGAATTCAAACTCGAGTACTTGACGATACATGTATTTTTTTCCTGTACAAATATAAATTTGCGCAGACGTTTCGGTTAATTTTATAATATAAAAGTTCGTGCTGTCGTGGATGAAATGCTTTTGAATTCAAGCCTGCTCCTGAGATCTACAGCAGCTTTATTGAGAATTTGCTTTTTTATTCTGTTTTTATTTAGTAATATTTAGTTATTTAGTTTGAAATTTCGTGAAGTGTAACTGTCGCTAAACAGGGTGATTTATCGCCAATAATGGATAAACATGAAGACGTTCTTTAGATTTATGTAACACGAATTAATTTTCGAAAAGCGATTTTTTAAGGGTTTCCGATGGATATGCGTATATTAAACAAAATACACTGTAAAAAAAAATCTATACTTATATAGGTGATTTCAGCCTTTTATCGGAAACTTTCTATTTTGAGTGAGAATCGTAATTTTTTTCGGCAGTAAGCGGGAAGTTTCATTTATATTCTTACTCGTTGAATGTAAAAATCGGAAATATTCCTTATCAATCGAGAGAAAATGAAAAAATTCCAATTAAGGTTTAGTAATTGATGTTTTCTTCTATAACCAAGTCGTTGTTGCACCCAGTTGATGTAGGACACTTAACATTCTTTCTCTAATGGCGAGTTCTGATGTTCTAATCCGAATGAATGTGAAAATATCCAATACAAGTACCAGTTCCGTGTAAATATGCATTAGTATAAGTAATTATCTTTATAATTTAATTTTTTTTTTTTTGTTAGGTAGATTTTGTAAGAAATACTACCTATTACATTC
Source organism: Maratus michaelseni (assembly GCA_963931845.1). Taxonomy (NCBI): domain Eukaryota; kingdom Metazoa; phylum Arthropoda; class Arachnida; order Araneae; family Salticidae; genus Maratus; species Maratus michaelseni. Next base: position 273,970,784 of record OZ007591.1, on the reverse strand, counting down.
TCCCCTGAATATCTGAAAATTTTTTCCTGGTCTACGCCGATTATGACTCAAAGAACCCACAACTACCCCAGTTCAAAACTTTATCTATCTATCTATCTAACTATATTACTTTTTTATGGACACGATAACTTCAATAATTCTGCACAAATATCTTCCAAACTGATACATAAACTCAAGAGGCATAAAATCTCGGTCAAGTTCGTTAATAGGCAAAATCAAACCAGGGGGGGGGGATAATGGGGGCTTTTTGGAAAATCAGAAAAAAAAACCATAACTTCTTAATTATGATACGTATCGAATCCGTCTAAAGTTATTATTACTTCTAGGAAAATTCATATATGACATATTTTTGATATAATTAAAAATGGCTTCAAGAGGGGAAAAAATAGCGGTTTAAGAAGAAAAAATTCATAATTTCGTCAATTCGTAAGCTATAAAAACCGCTTAAATTTATTATAAATCCTCTAAATATTATCTACAACTTTTATATTGACAAGATTTTTATAAAACCAACCCTTACAGCCCCCGCCCCCCCACAAAAAAAAATCCCTGCCGGTTTTGCCTACAGACACAGGTGGATTCGAAGTGGGTGGTTCCAACTGCCGCATCATAGCAAAAAGGTCATATCTTCTGCAATTCCTAATAAACAAGCGCACCACGGACTGCGTCTTCGAAATCTACATGTGACTGTAGGCCGAGCGGTCAGAGATTTTTTTTTTAATATTGCGTTACTGCTCAGATTTATTTCTAAAAAATAGAAATTTTCCATCTTCAATAGCAGAAAATTTCCATCTTGAATAGCAGAAAATTTCCATCTTCAAACAGGGAAATACCAAAATGGAGACTAGATGGTTATTTTGTTGCTAGTACAATTTACAGTTTTTCAAGGATAATTTTTTTTTCTTCAGTGTTTGTCTCCAAAGAGTTTGATTTAAGTCAAATAATGGCGGAGCAGGTTGCTCTTTATTCAGTTTGAAAATGCTGAAATGCAAGTAACAGATGTAAAATAATGCTGTTTTCTGCATCTAACCTGTGTTAATTCTTTTGGCCAACTGTAAATACACCTTAGTGCACTTACAAAGCAACTTTTGAGTCGTTGAACCTCGTTCCGTTTTTAATAGTAATAATTTGTCATATTGCATCAAAATTGCTTATCTGTTTTTAATTAAAATTTCATACTGGGTCATTAATTCATAATATTAGAGAACCTGAATCTTCCTTAAAATGTATTTTACTGAATCCAGTTCCACTTGCACACAAGGTTACTTACACCAAGGTCACAATTCTATATATTTTTCAAAAAGTGACAGAAAACGGGAGTTATTTTAAATCCTTCACTGTAAAAACTAAACTAGCTTATCCACACACGCACACACACACACACACACACACACACACAAAAAAAAAAAAAAAAAAAAAAAAAGGAATACGCACACAGCGTATGACAAGCAGCGTCGCAATATCAAGATTATGCTAGTGTTAAATAACATGGTTTGGCGAGAGATTTTATTTACTCTAAACAGTTGACGGGAAAGTAAACAAGTAACGACAATAGTTTCGTGCAACTCTTTATTTAAGCTAAGTAACTTGGTTTTGAAATTAAATAACTTGTAGATATTTAGTGAAAATTTATATAAATAAAACTTTTCATATGTAATTGAAGAAATAAATTGAAATAATTCCTTAATAATAGCAAGTAAGACTCAAAATTTAGGTATACTCAAAGGGATACTCAACATTATTGTAGCAGAAAGAGCTAGAAACCTTAATCACACCTATAATAATAATAATAATAATAATAATAATAATAATAATAATTGTAATAATAATGATGATGATGATGATGATGAACATGCAAATAATCATTGATTTTACCGAAAGTATCCATAAAAATGGATTTATTATTATTATTATTATTATTATTATTATTATTATTATAATCTAGAAACAGGAAACCTTCGAAAGGGGGGCAGAAAAACTTTCAAAGGACGACGTGTTGGACATCCCTGACTGATACGACTAAGAAAGGATTGACATGCATTTAGATCTTTAAGAAAGAAACTATTAAATTAATCTTCTTTCAGTGTTTGAAATATACAAACATTCTTACATTTGTATTCAACATTTATATTCAAACAAACATGGTAACAAATGTAAAGAATTGGTTGCATTGAAAATTTTTCCAATTTTGTATTCCTTTTTTGTATCTTATCTTATAATTATATGATGAAAAGAGATAATGTAAAACGTATAAATAGCTCACTAGTTTCCATACAATTATTTCATACTATATGAATTGTTAAAAAAAAAAGTAGACTCAATGATATTCACGATTATCTATTCTGAACCCATCAATTCATAGATTTTTTTTTTATTATTCATTATATTAAATTGCGAATATTTAACTATTGAAATAATATTTAATTACATTTCTGAATAAAACTATCAATACATCAAAATAACACATTCCTTAAATAAAATTAATCTCATCATTATCAAAAATTACTTTTTTAAACATTGTTTCATTTTATTTTTCAAATATTCCTGATAAGCTGAAGTATTTTACTTTCAAACATCTCTATTGTCTGGAAGATGTTGAGTCTTTTGTTTGCATACTTAGATATTCTGTTACTGATATTAGCTCAAGCAGTGATATGTGTTTAAGAAAATTTTATTTTGCTTTTGCCGCGAGGAAAATTTAATCAGAAGTAATTAAGTTTCAACAAAGAAAGCTAATCATCATTAGTCCACTATTTAAAGATTGAAAAGAAAATATTTTTTTTCAGAAATCTTAAATCAATCACTTTAATTATTATATTTTTTCATCCCTGGTTTCTATTGTAATCTAATTTACATCATCAATTTCAAAGGCCTAACTTCATTTGTTATATTTATCGAATTTTCCCGCTTCATTTCACCATGTTTCTGTACGGAAGCTATAGCTGACATAATTAGATATAAACGTAAAAGAAAATATAGTCGATTCCTTCAAATACGATTTCTGAAATTAGAATAAAGCGTTAATGGGTTTATTATCTTCGTAGACATTACATAATTTCTTCTCGCTCTTGAAGATAGTTAAAAATTTAAATATAATGAAAAAATACTTAAAATTAAAATATTTAAAGAAAAATCAAAAACATTTAATAATAATGAGCATAATGTATTGGTCGTTACAGAGGTCGATCTTGACGAAATTTTGTAATATATTTCTGCTAGTTGTGGAGTTTATTTCAGATTTGCTTCATTTTATTTTTTAAATATTCCTGATAAGCTTTAGTATTTTACTTTCAAACATATCTGTTGTCTGGAACATAGGATGTTTGAGTTTTTTTTTGTTCTTTAAAATGCATTAAAATACAAATATTTAAAAGTTTTAATAAATTCAAAACTGATATTTAATTACACTTTTTGCATTAAATTATCATCATTATTCAAGTAACACATTGACAAAGAAAAAATAATCCCATTATTATTAATTAAAAAAAAATACATTTTTAATCATAGTTTCATTTTATTTTTCAAATGTGCTTGACAAACTAAAGTATTTCAATAAAAAAATCTCTATTGTCTGGAAAATGTATTTTGTTTGGATACTTAAATATTCTGTCCTAGATATTAGTTTATGCAGTGATATGTGTTTAATAATTGAAAGGAAAAAAATGTTTCCCTTTTGCTGAGAAGAACATTTAATCAGAAGTAATAAAGTTTGAATAAAACTAGCTAATCATCATTAATCCTATTTAAAAATTGAAAAAGAAATATTTCATGGAAAAGCGTTAAATGAATCATCTTACTGTCAGTAGCATTTCTTTTTGAGCCTTGATTTGTTTTGTAATCAAATTTATATAATCAAATTTATATAATCAAATTCACAATTATTAAATTCCTTTGTTATATTATCGAAATCTGACACTTTATTTAACCATGTTGTGTAATAAATGTTACCGCTTACGTAGTTAAATATGAAAGTGAAAAGATAATAATATCTTCCAATGAGATCCTTAAAATTAGGATTAAGTCTTTATGTGCTTATCTTTGTGGACAGAATAATTCAAATGCAAAAAAATTCTCCCTTTGCTTGAAGATAATAAGAATATAAATAAACTGAAACATTATTTTAAATTAAATATATTTAAAGAATAATCAGAAGCATTTAAAAGAGCCGTTTAAAGACAGAGCGGTGTTAGTCATAAATTTTGATAAAATGATTTACGTGCTTACAGTATATAAAAACGTAACAAACTATGCATAGTAATATCGGTATGAGCGATAATTTTACGAAGTTTTCATATAAATAGCACCCGAAGATATTTTACACCATAAGAAATTATTTTAACGCATTCAGAAAATCTCTATTTTTGACCATTTACGAAAATCATAAGATCCAAACTGGGTTTCTCGGATTATAGGGCATACTGCACTGTGTTGTGTACTGATCATGTAGCTGAAAATCCTTTTTTCTAATGAAAACTCTAATAGATTTTTTTTTTACATTTAATATATATATATATATATATTTGTCCAAGAAGCATTTTTATATGAAAAATATCAATTATATATTCAAATAATGTTTTGATAATTATTAAAAGCGCTATTTTCGTTTTTGTCCCATGTCAGATTTATAGAGGAAGAAATCGACAAATATCTCTCTACACTGTAAAAAATGACCAATGTTTCTTATTTTATAAAAATATGCTATGATCACGAACGAAAATATAATATAATCTTCTGAGTTATCCGAAATTTCAAATAGCATGTTACATTGTCTTTTGAATCCCCAGAAACGAATACGTTTTCAAAATTTAAAGAATAATTTATAAAAACAAATTATTTTTAGCTGCCCAAATTTTTCAGAAACGTTTCCGAAGGGTTTTTATAGTGTATTAATTACTGTCCTCAGGCTGGAATACCTGTTTTTCGAATGTTATCCATTCTCAAGTACACGTTTTGAGCCGCATAAGTTAATTTATACATGAAAGAGTGAAGAAATAATCTTAATTTTAATGTTATTGTTAACTCTGTTAATTTTGCATGTTTGCCTGTTAAACATTTTTTTTTAGCATGAAAATGTTTACTTCAGATTTGATAGCATTCGAAAAACAGGTATTCCAGGCTGAGGACACTCATTAATACACTATAAAATCCCTACGGAAACGTTTCTGAAAAATTTGGGCAGCTAAAAATAATTTGTTTTTATAAATTATTCTTTAAATTTTGAAAATGTATTCGTTTCTGGGAATTCAAAATACTAATCATTAATCTCACTAATTACTAATATAAGCTACATTTGATATCCTAAAATTCAATTTTTTAAAGTTATTTATAAATTATACGAATATAAGATTTATCGGAACTTCCGGAAATTTTAGAAGTATCACATTAACCACTATTTTATGAAATGATAGGATAAACTACTTATTACTGTATTTCTTCAGAGCCTCCCCCCTGAACCGCCCTGTTGTCGCTTTAATTTTATATACAGGAGGTTTTATCCTATCCTTAAAGGAATACTTATTTTTCAGCCACTAAACATCATATGTTGCTGAAATTGAATAAAATTTCGTGTATTAAATATACTTACACAAATGTAAATTACTCTTATGAGACTTAGTTTCAATTTACACATTCAATGTTTTTATAATTTTCGTTTGGAAAACCGATTTGGTCATTTTTCTTTAGTAGTTAAAATAAATCCTCATCTATTTAATTAGAAAAAGCATATTAAAAAATTAAATCATCCGAAAATTAGCTATTTTGTTAATAAAATTTTGCGTTGAAATAATGCGATTCACTTGAATTTTCCTTTGTTGACATTCTTTGAAATTCAGTTGCTTGGCAACCATTTAATAAAAGAGAGGAAAAAAAAAGAAATGCATTGGAAATTTTTGTAAAAAATGATAATTTAAAATGTTGCATATCTCTCAAATTAATGCGTAAAATTTCCCAATAATTTATACAATTAATTTCGAAATTCTAAAAAATATATTGGCCAATTTTCAAAGCGATCGGATTAAATTAAGATCTTCATTTCGTAAATTTAGCATCCATAATTTAACATTTACAATTATCCCAATGAGTGATTTTCCTTTCGGTGAATGTTAAAATTAAAAAATCGTCTGACTTCCCATTGAAAAGCATTATGACTTAAAAGTAAATGATCTATATATTTCGAAGGAATGTACCAAAATTATCCAAAAACTATACGGCTATTTCCGGGTACCTCGCAAATATACCCCCCAAAAATCAACATAATCTGATGATTTTTGCGCAGGTATCGCCGAACAAACAAACAAACAGACAGACAGACAAAAACCAAAAACTTTTCGTGTCTTCACAGTGAAGCTTCACTGCCGTTTCGGCAATTATATAAGTTATTGATTGTTTGAGTTATTTATATTTTTTTAAGTGCAAACGGACTAACCGTCCGCAGCAGATCTGCAATCGTTCGAGATAAGATTGTTTTATTTTTTTTTAATTTATGATTGACATTTATTTTAAAAAACATTTTTTTTTATATCTGTAAATTTACACATAGTTTTCAGACAAATTGCATTTGAAAGTAATATTTATCGCTTAGACGGTTTAAAAATTAAAATTGTGCGACGTTTAGAATTTAATAAATTTACGATAAGAGCAAAATAGATTGTTTAGATCGTTACCCCCATCAATATGACGTCAGTGTTCTTCACGGGCATGTTTTTGCTTTAAAATATAGTTGACACTTATGCACTTTTGTTTGTAAATGGCTCAAATGATGAGTACAATGTATTGGTCGCTCGATGAAAATTCAGAATATATTTCTCCAAATGATAGATAGTATTTCATAATCATGGGAAAGCTAAAAAAGCCGTATTACTTTCCTTTCTTGTTTATATTACATTAAAATACGAATATTTAATAAATGACATACTAATATTTAAAGACAGATTCCGAGTAAGCTTACGACTATCATTTACGTAACACATTGGCAAAGTAAAAATAAAAATCCCTTCATTATGAAATGAATGCATTTTTTTTTTTTTTTTTTTTTTTTTACCATTATTCTGATTTATTCTGATAAACCGAAATCATTTGCATTTAAATACCTCTGTTGACTGGACAATGTGGACTCTTTTCTTTAGATACTTGGATATTCTGTGATTGTTAAGATAATTTAAAATTTATTTTGCTGTCGCCGAGAGCAGAACTTAATCAGCAGTAATTACACTTCAACAATGAAAACTAATTATCATTAGTCCACTATATACAGAATGGAAAGAAAATATTTTTGGAAGCCTCTTTAATCAATCACTAAACATTCAATTTTACTGTTTTTAATCCTTGATTTGCATTGCAACCTATTGTATGTCATGATAGTCAAAACTATAGAGTTATGTAATTTAAATAATGTAAATATTGATATTTAATTATATGAAAAAAAATTAACTTATGAAATTCTGATTATCAATGAAGTAACACATTGAATTATATATAAAATATTTTTGGAAGCTCGTTTGATCAATCACTAAACATTCAATTTCACTGTTTTTAATCCTTGATTTGACTTGCAGCCTATTGTATGTCATGATATTCAAAACTATAGGGTTATGTAATTTAAATAATATAAATATCGATATTTAATTACATGAAAAAATTAACTTATGAAATTGTGACTATCAATGAAGTAACACATTGAATGATATATAAAATATTTTTGGAAGCCGCCTGTTTAATCAATCACTAAACATTCAATTTCATCGTTTTTAATCCTTGATTTGCATTGCAACCTATTGCATGTCATGATATTTAAAACTATAGGATTATTTAATTTAAATAATATAAATATTGATATTTAATTAAATGAAAAAGAAATTAACTTATAGAATTGTGATTATCAATGAAGTAACACATTGAATTATACATAAAATATTTTTGGAAGCCTATTTAATCAATCACTAAACATTCAATTTCATTGTTTTTAATCCTTGATTTGCCTTGCAACCTAAAGTATGTCATGATAGTCAAAACTATTGGGTTATTTAATTTAAATATTATAAATATTGATGTTTAATTATATGAAAAAAATTAACTTATGAAATTGTGATTATCAATGAAGTAACACATTGAATTATATATAAAATATTTTTGGAAGCCTGTTTAATCAATCACTAAACATTCAGTTTCACTGTTTTTAATCCTTGATTTGCCTTGCAGCCTATTGTATGTCATGATATTCAAAACTATGCGGTTATTTAATGTAAATAATATAAATATTGATATTTAATTAAATGAAAAAGAAATTAACTTATAAAATTATGGTTATCAATGAAGTAATACATTGAATTATACAAAAAAATTCCATATTTATTAAATACAAAAATATCATCTATCTATTTTACTGTTTAAATGTGCCTGATGAACCGAAACAATTTACGTTGAAATATCTCTATTGAACGACAATAGTGTATTTTGCTTGCATACTTAGATATTCTGTAACACATATTAGCTTATGCATTAAAATAAGAAATATTTGTAAATTGTTATATATTGTGTATTGAATAAATAACGCTATTTATAATATATTGAAATTTCAGACTTCAAATAAGATTTCAACGCCAGACTTCAATTTTAGACTTCATTTTCACGACCCATTGGCCGCATCGTCGTACTTCTTACATTCTGTATCGCAATGCCAGCGATTTTGTAGAAATGTGCTCTCTTCTATATCCGGATAGCAACTCTGGTACTTTTACATTTTAAACTCTTGTTCACAGAACTTAAATCTGCCGAGTGTCATCTTTCTTTGTGACGACCGACGTTATGTACGTTCCCATGAGCTCATGGGAAAATTCTGAGCTTCGATTGTTACCACGCTCTTTGTCTATGCTGCCCGCCATACCCACAAATATATACTACATCACGGCCAAACTCGATCTTTCTCTCTCCCCTCAAGCAACTTCGCCAATATCCGGCAATGAACTCATACCGAAATTTTTTTTTTCTCAAAACATGGATTATTTTTACACAATTCCTAATTATTTAAAATATAGGTATATATGTGTACATTCAAAACAATTTTTAATAAATTTAACCATTATAGGTGCTGATCAGAAATATATAAGCATATAGAAATATGATAGAATTACATATCAAATTAAATATTATATTCTAATTCTGGAAAGTCATGGTATAAAAGTATGTATATGATAAAAATAAAAATATACTTTCATGTTTCATAATATCAACAGAATAAGACAACCTATTTCGCCAATATCCGGCAATCACCTCATATCGCTTTTTTTTTCTCAAAATACGGATTATTTAACAAATTCATAATAATTTTTAATTTAATATATAAAATTTAATATAATAGTTTCGACGATTCCGTTTGAATTTAGGATTGGTATAATCCTAAAATTCTAGTAAAATTCAGTCTAAAATTGTGGAAATTAGACTGATGAATTGTAGTTTAGGATAAGACAACCCACCTCTATCCTGATTGGCAATTAACTGAAGTATGGTTGCATCACATTGATCTGTTTCTATGCTTGATAAGCAGGATTCTCATTCAAAATTTCCTTGAATTACTCTTACAAGATTACTTATCCGCTAACAATGGCAATACTTGCAAACTTCAGCTTAACTCTTGGTGGTGCTAGCAGTTAAAAAGAAATTAATTAAGTGGTTTATACTTTCGATCATTAAAATTCAGTTTAAATCTACAAATAAATTGAGAGCCGCAGCAATTTTATAAGGCACATATTTCGAAAATTTTGCTCTGTACTTCTACTGATTGCTGGTGTATCGGTAATAAAAGCGCCTATTCATGAAAAGAAATTCCAGGTATTTTTTTTCTCTGAATTTGAAGCACAATGTGGAACACAGCAATGAACCATTTTCAACAAAAGAAAAATAAGAACACGCAATTTCATTTACGTTATATCTAAGAAAATACAAGAGTGAAAGGCGAGAATAAGGAAATTCTCCATTAGCCATGGTAAGTAATAGCGCCCCCTACTTTCTCCGGGGAGAAAATGTTATTCCTTTTGAAGAAAGGGAAAATGACTTTTTGTTACGGCCGTATAAGAGGAAGGAGAACGATCGAGTTAGGCCGTGACTACATATATATATTTGAGTGGGGGGATTTGTAAAATAAATTTTTATCCTATAAAGTCAGGCATGCTTATAGTAGCAGTAAATACCAGAGAAATCTGTCTCTTGTTAATTTATTGTGCTAACCTATATGTATCTTTTATTTAATAATAAAAATGTATTGTTTTATTCTTTGTGTGGCTGCATCATTATACATTGTATTCATTCAAAGATACAAGCCTAACACTTCAAAAATTATAATTTTTTATTGTATAGCACTATATTGAGAGAGCATATATAATCCGATTCTAATTATTATGCTAACAATGCCTGAATAGAAAGTAGAAATAATTATCGTAAAAGTTCATCGGCGTAATAAAATGCATATATCCGATTGTAGTAATTTTTGTTTAAGCCCATTCAGCGGAACAAATGATTTATTTTCCCAATTTAATTTGTTTTCAATACTAAGTCTCAGTTTTATTTCCTACTCTTATTTAATTTATTCGCAGAATTTTTAGACTTCGGAAGTAACTAAATGTGGCATAATAATTATAAATTGAATTCCATCACAGAACTTAAGGAATAATGATTTTGTTTCAAATATTATTCTTCTACATTTATATTTTACGGAACAGGCAAAACTGACAGTACTTTAACAGTTATATCTATTCTGAAAGTTATACATTAGGTTTGCATTCGAGAAGTACATGTAGTGTAATTTAACTATGCATTCTGCTTACAACACAGTTTCCTTTGTAATATTTATGGAGGAAAAGATAATTCTAAAGTCAAGATCTGTTACAGGTATTACGTTAAAAGTCTTATTCATGGATGGGGAAAATGGGCAGCTTCTGTGGTCAAAGACTGGATCACCAAACGAGTCTGTTTTATCTCCGGTGGTGGTATCCTTTTTAGTCTGGCTCCTACCCTACGAGGACATGTCCGGCTTGGGTGAAACCTACCGGTAGTTTGACTATATCGCTGGCATAGCTCTCAGGATTGTCAAAGCACAAAAGCACCCCCAGCGCGTCAAGCTTGGGATACCGTAGGGGGAACCTTGCTCTTGGTTACAGGCAGGAACAAACCACTCTTGCTCGCTTTCGTAGTGGGTACCTTAGAACTATAAAATTTTCTGAGGGCATCAAGTGCTTCGAAATATGCACCAAGTGTTCCACTGAGCAGGCCTCCCCTGATCATATGCTTGCGTGCCTGATGCATTCCAAGCGGGATCTTGCTGATGATCCCTTGATGGTGCAGATTTCCTTGTGGTGTATAATATCATGGACCTGGTCTAGCCCTGCTGGCCTAAGGGGATGTGAAACAACAACAACACGTTAAAAGTTGTCGTTATATTAACTTTTCAGTGCATTACTTATTGAAAATAAATATTTGAATAATGCTATTTAAAACACTTTAAATATAAATATTTTAAAATTATGAACTACAATTTTTACACAATATTTATTCATGTTTATAAATTTATTTAATAAAGATGTTTCTTGGATAGCTCACACTATTTTGTTAAATGTCGTAGCTTTTATATGTAAAAGAAATATCTCTCTCGCCTGATAAAATATTGAAGCAAGATATAAAACTCGAATATGATTAATTAAATTATAATAGAATAATTAATGACAGACTGTGAGGTACGGAAGCTGTGAAATCCTTACCGGTCGTTACTGCATGTTGTGAAGTTTTTATTAGTCGTTACTAGATGTTGCAATGTTATGTTTTACTAGTCGTTATAAATATTGCTATACTAGTCTTAGCTGGAGTTACAAACTTTTAACAGGTTTTCTTGAAGTTTTTAGAACGCAATGAAAGTAGAAAACTTCAAGCGTAATGAGTTAGTTTTCGCTAATTTACTTTAATCAAATAAGTGTTATTTATCGTTATTCTTGTTTAGGTGCGTTCGTAATTATATAAATACTTAGCACCTATTGTCGTCGTCTGTCTGTTCGTCTGCCCGCATATAAAAACGCAAAAACTACCCAACCGAATGGTTTGAAATTTAAGACATATTATTTTTGCAGAATTTTGTCGAGACATTTCACATTTTATGAAAATCGAATCAAAACTTTAGAATATATTAATAAAAACATTTATTAAGAAGTTTGAATATTTTTATATAGAAATCGATGTTTTCTTGTTATAGGAGCTTCCGAGGTTAAATCGTCAAGCGACCGAGATACTTATTTTATGAAAGAAATTAATCTGCAGACGATATAATTCATTTCACAGAATTAAAAATCATCAAGATCTGAATATTTATATAACTAGCTATAGTACGAACGCACCTCATTTGTCACGTTTGACGTACAATTTCCAACTTGTTATACTTCTCCAAGTTATCTGTGTGTGAATTCAAACTCGAGTACTTGACGATAGATGTATTTTTTTCCTGTACAAATATAAATTTACGTAGGCGTTTCGGTTGATTTTATAATATAAAAGTTCGTGCTGGCGTGGATGAAATGCTTTTGAATTCAAGCCTGCTCCTGAGATCTACGGCAGCTTTATTGAGAATTTGCTTTTTTATTCTGTTTTTATTTAGTAATATTTAGTTGTTTAGTTTGAAATTTCGTGAAGTGTTTTGGAGAGGGAGATTTGTTGTAGTGAGAATAGGGTACTTGTTTATTTAACCATCGACCATTAAAAAAAAAAAAAAGAAAGAAAAGATAAAAAAACTGTCCCCAAACAGGGTGATTTATCGCCAATAATGGATAAACATGAAGATGTTTCTTCAGATTTATGTAACACGAATTAATTTTCGAAAAGCGATTTTTTAAGGGTTTCCGATAGATGTGCGTATATTAAACAAAATACACTGTAAAAAAAAAATCCATACATATATAGGTGATTTCAGCTTTTTACCGGAAACTTTCTATTTTGAGTGAGAATCGTAATTTTTTTTCGGGAGTAAGCGGAAAGTTTCATTTATATCCTTACTCGCTGAATGTAAAAATCGGAAATGTTCCTTATCAATTGAGAGAAAATAGAAAAATTCCAATTATGGTTTAGTAATTGATGTTTTCTTCTATAACCAAGTCAATTGGTTGCACCCAGTTGATGTAGGACACTTTACATCTTTCGCTAATGACGAATTCTGAGTTTCTAATCCGAATGAATGTGAAAATATCCAATACAAGTACCTGTTCCGTGTAAATATGCATCAGTATAAGTAATTATCTTTAAAATTTAGTTTTTTTTTTGTTAGGTAGATTTTGGAAGAAATACTACCTATTACATTCTCCCCTAAGTTGGAATTTCTGAAATTTTTTTCCAGATCTACGCCGATTATGACTCCCAGAAACCACAACTACCCCAGTTCAAAACTTTATCTATCTACCTATCTAACTATATTACTTTTTTATGGACACGATAACTTCAATAATTCTGCACAAATATCTTCCAAACTGATACATAAACTTAAGAAGCATGAAATCTCGGTCAAGTTCGTTAATGGGCAAAATCAAACAAAGGGGGTGGGGGGGGGGGGCTTTTTGGGAAATGAGAAAAAAAACCCATAACTTCTTAATTATGATACGTATCGAATCCGTGTAAAGTTATTATTACTTCTAGGAAAATTTATGTATGACGTATTTTTGATATCATTAAAAATGGCTTCAAGAGGGGAAAAAATAGCGGTTTAAGAAGAAAAAATTCATAACTTCGTCAATTCATAAGATATAAAATCCGCTTAAATTTATTATAAATACTTTTAATATTATCTACAACTTTTATATTGACAAGATTTTTATAAAACCAACCCTTACAGCCAAAAAAAAAAAAAAAAAAAAAAAAAGATTCCTTGTCGATTTTGCCTACAGACACAGGTGGATTTTGAAGTGGGCGGTTCCAACTGCCGCATCATGGCAAAAATGTCATCTCTTCTGCAATTCCCAATAAACAGGCGCCCCACGGTCTGCGTCTTCGAAATCTATATGTGACTGTAGGTCGAGCCGTCAGAGATTTTTTGAAGTGAAAACTTCTTTAGGCGCGTTGGCATTTTTGAGATGGGAAAAAACCATTGAATTCGCGACACTGTTACCGACACGTCTGTATATTTGGCAATGATTCTGCAATAGCTGGGGCATTTTTTGAGATGGGAAAAAACCATTGAACTCGCGACACTGTTACCGACACCTCTGTATATTTGGCGACGATTCTGCAATAGCTGGTTCAGGTAAGCAACCAGATTTGCTTAAATTAATATCTCACTTTGACAGCAAAAGTGATATTAGTCTCTATTTAGAATTATTTGAAAGGCAAATTTCTCGAATGAATATAATAAAAGAAAATTGGGTCACACATTTGTTAAGTTTAATTCCGTTAGAAATTGCCAATATTATAGCTAGAGAGCCAGAAACATGGGCGAAGAATTACGATTGCGTAAAAGATTTACTGAAAAAGATTTACTGAAGAAATTAATGTCACATAAAAAAGAATCTTCAGCCACTTGGCGCGATTTAACATTTGAATTAAGAAATTATTTGGAAGAATGGATTAGCGGTCTTAAAGTATCTGATTTTGAATCCTTAAAAGAATTAATAGTAGTAGATCAAATTAAGAAAAGATCACCTATAGAAATGAAAGAACATTTTATTGATGATCTTCCAAAAATTAAAAATGTAGACGTATTAGTAAGTAAACTAGACGATTATGATGCGGCGAGACGTAATGTTAAAACCATGAATAGAATTTCACACCACTTTGAAGATAGAAAACCCGAAGTAAGTAAAAATTAAAATTCACAATCTTTCTTTCATACCCAATACCAAAAGAAAAGAAATAAATCTCAAATTAGGTGTTTTAGATGGAACTCTCAAGTCCACACAGCGTCTCAGTGTAATAATAGCAATAACGGTCAAACTAATGTGTTCAGTCAAGACTCTACCAAAAACTATCGAAATTATAATCGCCAAAATCACAATTCTAATTCCGATGTACAGGAAAAAGCTAACATTGCTACAATTCGAATCAGAAATAAGTCTAAACCTAATGGAATGGGTAAAATAATTAATGTCAAAGGCAAAGAAGCATATCTATTGTTTGATACAGGCAGCGATATTCAGCGATTCAGTTACGAATGTTATGTCAATATTTGGTCGCCAAATTTGTCTTCTGTTGATATCTTATTGACTGACATTGGCGGAGAAACTGTAAATCTAATTGGATATTTTGTGTATGAAATACGTGTTGATGGGTTTCTTATATCAACGAAATTTTATGTTTCAAAATCTCTCGCATACGATATTGTAATAGGGCAAGACGTGATCAGCAAATTAAAGTTGGAGATAGATGAAAAGGGAATTAAAATTGTTGGCGAGCGCAATACTTTTCAAGTAGATTGCCTTAAAATTGTAAATAATTCCGATAAAAAATTAAATTATGTTGCCAATTCATACAATGAAGCGAAAGTATCAAAAGGAAATAGTTCACGTACAGAAAACGAAATGATTGGTATTATGAATAAAAATATTTCAGAAAATAATTTCAAGATAAATTTAGCATGCGCGGTGAAAACAGATAAAAGTGACTCAACTCGCGAGACCGAATCAGAAGATGAAAATGAAATAACAAAACACGGAAAATATTATAATTTAACGAGCACCAGAAAAGAAATAGACGGAAGTAATATAAAAAGAAAAAATGAAACTAATGAAATATTTCACGAAAGTTTTAAGAAACGTGGTTACCGATACGGAAATGAAGTGAAATCATTTTATAGAAAAGAAAAGTTTGTTGATAGAAATTATAGATACCGCAAACAATACGCGCAATATGAAGATAGAAAAAAGCACAATGTTCACGAATACCGTAAACAAGACAGGCAGCAAAGAAGTCATCATTTTTGGAGTGATAGGAAGCGGGAACCTAATTTTGCAGATAAATGTTATTACAAAAGATATAAAAGTACATCCCATGGAAGAAATGATGAATGTATTGAGAGTTGTTGATGAAAATTCATAAGTTTCATTGGTATTCATTTCAAAGAATACCAATTAATTAAATTTCATATTTCATGTATTTGTAAATTTACGTTTTAAGCAATAGATTGCAATTTTTGTATGTAAAATAATATGCATTATTTTTCATGTACAATAGCGCATTAAATGAAAATTGCAATATAATTTTTGTAGTAGTAGTTTATAATAATGAATAAAAAAAAACACTTCGTTTAAAAGTATTTCCTGCACAATAAAACGTTTCCTGACGATTCAAAAAATACACACGTAATTGTTAAAGTTTTCACTTCTGTCGGCACTCCCGGAGTGCCATTTTTAACACTTTCCAACCTAGTTGAAAAGTGTTTATGATTTCGGTTTGTCTGACCGTATGGCCGTCTGCCGTCTGGCCGTCTGTCCGTGCTCTAACTCCCGTAAATATGCACGGATTGTCTTGCAATTTTTATATGTTATTGTCGTTATCTATAGAACGTTCCCTATTTGAACTGAAGTGTGTAGCACTTATAGTTTTTTTTACAGAGATACTCAAAAGAATTCCGTTACATTACGGTCTATGGGGAAAATCATTTGCGGTTTATTTTAATGATGTTACACAATTGCAAACACATTGTAATTGATATATATCACTAAGGTGTATTACAAGAAGCTTACTATGGAATAGGGTGTGCATAGCACTTATAGTTAATTTACAGGGACAGTCAAAAGAATTCCGTTACATTACGTCTATGGAGAAAAATCGTCTGCGGTTTATTTAAATAATGTTTTACTGTTTTAAACGCATTGAAATTTATATATATCACTAAGGTGCATTGCAAGAGCCTTACTACAGAATATTGTGTGTATAAAAGTCATCGTTCATTTACAGGGGCAGACAAAAGAATTCTCTACTGTCTGTTAACAATAATTCCTGGAAGTGCGTTTTAAGTTACTGAACGCGATTTTAAATTTAACTCACTTTTTGTTTATTACGTGGTGTGTATAAATTCTGTAGATCACATACAGGGAAGCACAAAAGTTCGCGAACACATTTCCGTTTACTGACAGAAACTCCAGAAGGAGAATTTTAAACTGTGCTACGCGTTTCTTAACTGAACTAAAATTTAGCATCCTATGTAGTATATATACAAATCTATAGATCATATGCAGGGCTGAATAAAAGTATTCGGATATTTTTCCGAATATTGTATTCGTTGGAAATTCCTGAAATTATGTTTTTAAATATGTTATGCGTTTTCCAAATTGTTTACTTAGATGTTATCTTTCAGCTTATTAAACGGTATGATTTGTAAAATTATTTTGGAAGCGTTGGAAAGTGTTACATAATCTATGCTTGACGCATGATTTTTCGTTTTTGTTTTTTTTAATATTGCGTTACTGCTCAGATTTATTTCTAAAAAATAGAAATTTACCATCTTGAATAGCAGAAAATTTCCCTCTTCAAACAGGGAAATACCAAAATGGAGACTAGATGGTTATTTTGTTGCCAGTAAAATTTCCAGTTTTTCATGGATTTTTTTTTTTTTTTTTTTTTTTTTTTCAGTGTTTGTCTCCAAAGAGTCATTTACGTCGAATAATGACGGAGCAGGTTGCTCTTTATTTAGTTTGAAAATGCTGAAATACAAGTAACAGATGTAAAATAATGCTGTTTTCTGCATTTAACCTGTGTTAATTCTTTTGACCAACTGTAAATGACCAACAGTTACAAAGCAACTTTTGAGCCGTCTAACCTCGTTCCGTTTTTAATAGTAAAATTTTTCATATAGCATCAAAATTGCTTATCAGTTTTTAATTAAAATTTCATACTGGGTCATTAATTCATACTTTTAGAGAACCTGAATCTCCCGTAAAATATATTTTACTGAATCCAGTTCCGCTTACGAAAGGTCGCAATTCTATATATTTTTCAAAATGTGACAGAAAACGGGAGTTATTTTAAATCCTTCACTGTAAAAACTAAACTAGCTTATCCACACACCCCCCCCCACACACACACAAAAAAAAAGGAATACGCACACAGCGTATGACAAGCAACGTCGCAATATCAAGATTATGATTATATCAAAATTATTATTAGTGTTAAATAACATGGTTTGGCGAGAGATTTTATTTACTCTAAACAGTCGACGAGAAAGTAAACAAGTACCGAGAATAGTTTCGCGCAACTCTTTATTTAAGCTGAGTAACTTGGTTTTGAAATGAAATAACTTGTATATATTTAGTGAAAATTATGTAAATAAAACTTTTCATATGTAATTGAAGAAACAAATTGAAATCATTCTTTCATAATAGCAAGTTAGAATGAAAATTTAGGGATACTCAAAGGGATACTCAAAATTATTCACTGTTAAAATTTTGCAGCAAACTGTCCAGTCATTTGACCGTTTTTAAAGAAAATGGTTACATAACCGTAATTTAACTCTATTCTGACCATAAAATGGGCAATAATATGGTCAGAATAGAGTTAAATTTCGGTTACGTAATCACTTTCTTTAAAAACGGTCAAATGACTGAAAAGTGAAACTTAATCGCACCTATAATAATGATGATGATGATGATGATGATGATGATGATGATGAACATGCAAAATCATTCATTTTACAGAAAGCATCTTTAAAAATGGATTTATTATTATTATTATTATTTTGAAGCTAGAAACAGGAAACCTTCAAAAGCGCGCTAAAAGAAATTTCAAAGGGCGGCGTATTGGACAGCACTGAGTTATACGACTAAGAAATGATTGACATGCACTTGGATCATTAAGAAAGAAACTATTAAATTAATCTTCTTTTAGTATTTAAAATTTACAAACATTCTTGCATTTACATTTAAACAAACATGGTAACAAACATGGTTTATTTCATTGAAATTTTTTCCAATTTTGAATTTCTTTCTTGTATCTTCTATACTAATATTATAAAGTAGTAAAGATTGTCTTTTTGATTGTTTGTTTGTTTGTTTGTAGGGGGTAATCTCTGGAACTACTGAAGCGATTTCAAAAGTGATGGTGGCAAATTGATGGAGACAATCCCTGCTCCAACATAGCTATATTTTATGTCGGTGCCACTACCCTCAAGGGGGTGCAGAAGCGGAAAACGTTCTAAAATTTCGACTTTTTTTATACTGAAGGATCTAGAAACATGAAATTTGGCATGGTAGTTACTTATAAGATGTAAATACTCTCTAAGACAAATTCTAAAAAAATTCGAAATTTAAAAGGGTGAGATGAGCGAAAAGAATTCTAAAAACATTCTAAATTACAATTTCTATGCAATCTCTGGAACTACAGAACTGTTTTCAAAAGTGATGGTGGCAAATTGACGGTGACAGTCCCTGCTGTAACATAGGCTATGTTTTATATAGGTGCCACTATACCACAGGGAGGAGGGGTGCAAAATAAAAAACGTTCTAAAATTTAGATTTTTTTTTTATACTGAAGGAGCTAGAAACATAAAATTTGGTATGGTAGTTACTTATAAGATGCAAATGCTCTCTAAGAACAAATTCTAAACAAAATCGAAATTTAAAAGGGTGAGATGAGCGAAAAGCGTTCTAAAATCATTCTAAATTACAATTTCTATGGAATCTCTGGAACTACAGAACTATTTTTCAAAAGTAATGGTGGCAAATTGATGGTTACCGTCCCTGCTCCAACATAGGCTATATTTTATATCGGTGCCGCTACCAATGGGAGGTGCAAGAGCGAAAAACGTTCTGAAATTTCGATTTTTTTTATACTGAAGGAACTAGAAACTTGATATTTAGCATGGTAGTTATTTATAAAATGTAAATGCTCTCTAAGAACAAATTCTCAAAAAAATTTGAAATTTAAAAGGGTGAGATGAGCGAAAAGTGGTCTAAAAATATTCTAAATTACAATTTCTATGGAATCTCTGGAACTACAGAACCATTTTCAAAAGTAATGGTAACAATCCCTGCTGTAACATAGGCTATATTTTAAATCGGTGACACTACCACAGGGGAAGGGGGGGGATAAAAAAGCAAAAAACGTTCTAAAATTTCGATTTTTTTCGACATTAGTGTGGCTTAATTAGTAATTTCTGAATTATCTATTAGTAAAATTTCCTCTAATGAAAATAGGCCAACGAATACCACTTGGCATTTATCAAGAATTACGTGAGCAAAGCGGAGGGTTTTGCTAGTATCTTATAATTATATGATGAAATAGATAATGTAAAATGTATAAATAGCTCACTAGTTTGCATAAAATTATTTCATACTATATGAATTGTAAAAAAAAAAAGTAGACTCAATTATATTTACGATTATCTATTCTAAACCCACCAATTCAAAGTTTTTTTCATTCATTATATTAAATTGCAAATATCTAACTATTGAAATAATATTTAATTACGTTTCTGAATAAAACTATCAATACATTATAATAACACATTCCTTAAATAAAATTAATCTCATCATTATCAAAAATTACTTTTTTAAACATTGTTTCATTTTATTTTTCAAATATTCCTGATAAGCTGAAGTATTTTACTTTCAAACATCTCTATTGTCTGGAAGATGTAGAGTCTTTTGTTTGGATACTTAGATATTCTGTTACTGATATTAGCTCAATCAGTGATATGTGTTTAAGAAAATTTTATTTTGCTTTTGCCGCGAGGAAAATTTAATCAGAAGTAATTAAGTTTCAACAAAGAAAGCTAATCATCATTAGTCCACTATTTAAAGATTGAAAAAAGAAAATATTTTTTTTTTTTGAGAACTGTTAAATCAATCACTTTAATTATTAGATTTTTTTCATCCCTGGTTTCTATTGTAATCTAATTTACATCATCAATTTCAAAGGTCTAACTTCATTTGTTATATTTATCGAATTCTCCCTTTCATTTCACCATGTTTATGTACGGAAGCTATAGCTGACATAATTAGATATAAGCATAAAAATAAAATAAAATTAATATCTTCAAATGACATCTTAAAAATTAGAATAAAGTCTTAATGGGTTTATCTTCGTAGACATTACAACATGTTTTATCGCGTCTTCCAGATCGTTAAAATTTAAATATTATGAAAAATCATTTAAAATTAAAATATTTAAAGAAAAATTAGAAGTATTTAATAATAATGAGTATAATGTATTGATCGTTACAGAGGTCGATCTTGACGAAATTTTGAAATATTTTTCTGCTAATTGTGGATTTTATTTCAGATTTGTTTCATTTTATTTTTTAAATATTCCTGATAAGCTTTAGTATTTTACTTTCAATCATATCTGTTGTCTGAAACATAGGACGTTTGAGTTTTATTTCTTCTTTAAAATGTATTAAAATACAAATATTTAAAAGTTTTAATAAATTCAAAACAGATATTTAATTACACATTTTGCATTAAATTATCATTATTATTCAAGTAACACATTCACAAAGAAAAAATAATCCCATTATTATTAATTAAAAAAAAACATTTTTAATCATAGTTTCATTTTATTCTTCAAATGTGCTTGATAAACTAAAGTATTTAAATTTAAACATCTCTTTTGTCTGGAAAATGTAAAGTCTTTTGTTTGGATACTTAGATATTCTGTCCTAGATATTAGCTTATGCAGTGATATGTGTTTAATAATTTTTTTAATTTTTTTTCGCTTTTGCTGAGAAGGAAATTTAATCAGAAGTAATAAAGTTTGAATAAAAGTAGCTAATCATCATTAGTCCTCTTTAAAGATTGAAAAAGAAATATTTTACGGAGAAGCGTTAAATTAATCATTTTAGTTTCAGTAACATTTCTTTTTCATCCTTGATTTGTTTTGTAATCAAATTTATGTAATCAAAGTCACAAGTATTAAATTCCTTTGTTATATTATCGAATTCTGACACTTTATTTAACCATGTTGTGCATTAAATGTTACCACCTATATAGTTATATATGAACGTGAAAAGATAATAATATCTTCAAATGAGATCCTTAAAATTAGGATTAAGTCTTCACGTGCTTATTTTCGTAGACAGAATAATTCAAATACAAAAATTTTCCCCGTTGCTTAAAGATGGTCATAATATAAATAAAATGAAAATGTATTTGAAATTAAATATGTTTAACGAATAATCAGAAGCATTTAAATGAGCCGTTTAAAGACAGAGCGTTATTAGTCATAAATTTTGATAAAAGAATTTACAATGCACATCTAAACATAACAATTTATGCATAGGAATATCGGTATGAGCGATAATTTTACGAAGTTTTCATATAAATAGCACACGAAGATATTTTACACCATAATAAATTATTTTAACGCATTCAGAAAATCTCTAATTTGGACCTTTTAGGAAAATCAGCAGATTCAAACTGGGCTTCTCGGATTATAGGACATACTGCCTTGTGTACCGATCATATAGATCAGCGGTTCCCAACATGGAGTACGCATACCCCTTTGGGTACGTGTTGCAATATTTGGGGGTACGTGAAAATTATATTGGTAATGGTGGATAACGCGAAAATAAAACTTAAAATGAAAACAGAAAAACAAAACTGTAAACTTTCGTTTACAAAGAGAGACTTGTGCTAAAGCAAGATAGGTAATTCGCATAAAATGAAGGAAAATGCCTAGTAATTGGTTGTTCATTTGTTGCCATTATCTCCGGCCACTCTTTATAACATCTTGCTATTTCGCATGCCATTCCCCCCCATTTTTTATTGTTCTTTCTATCAATCCTAGAAATATTTAAAAACAAAACATGAATCGTATCGGGTATTATGAGCGGGTACCCCACCCCCTGAACTCCCCGTTGTCGCTTTAATTTTATATTCTCAATTTCCAGTAATTGTGCTATTTCATTATTCGCGTATATGTATGAATGCATTTACTATTGTAATTTCATTATATTAACCATCCCTTTGTACAGGAGATTTTATCCTATCCTTAAAATAATACTTACTTTTCAACCACTAAACCACTGTTGCTGAAATTGAATAAAATTTCGCATATTAAATATACTTATACAAATGTAAATACCTCTTATGAGATTTATTTTTAATTTACACCTTCCACGTTTTTATAATTTTCGTTTGGAAAACCGATTTGGTCATCTTTCTTTAGTAGTTAAAATAAATCCTTATTTATTTCCTTAGATAAAGCATGTTAAAAACTGAAATCATTTGAAAATTAGCTATTTTGTTAATAAAATTTCGTGTCAAAATAATGCGATTCACTTTAATTTTCTTTTGTTGATATTCTTTGAAATATAATTACTTGGCAATCATTTAATAAAAGAGAAAAAAAAAAAAAGAAATGCATTGGAAATTTTTGGAAAAAATTATAAATTAAAATGTTTTTTATATCTTCCGAATTAATGCGTAAAATTTCCCAATAATTTATACAATTAATTTCGAAATTCTAAAAAATATATTGGCTAATATTCAAAGCGATCGGATTAAATTAAGATCTTCATTTCGTATATTTAGCACCCATAATTTAGCATTTATAATTATCCCAATGCGTGATTTTCTTTTCGGTGAATGTTAAAATTAAAAAAATCGTCTGACTTCCCATGGAAAAACATTATGAAAAATAAAAGAAAATGTTCTATATATTTCGAAGGAATGTACCAAATTTAACCAAAAACTATACTGCTAATTTCGGGTACCTCGTCAACATACCCACCAAACATCAACATAATCTGATGATTTTTGCGGCAGCTATCGCTGAACAAACAAACAAACAGACAGACAGACAGAAACCAAAAACTTTTCACGTCTCCACAGTAAGGCTTCACTGCCGCTTTGGCAATTATATAAGTTATTGATTGTTTGAGTTATTTATACTGTTTTAAGTGCAATCGGACTAACTGTCCGCAGCAGATCAGCAATCGTTAGAGATAAGATTGTTTTTTTTTTTTTTTTTTAATTTATGATTGAAATTTATTTTTAAAAACATTTTTTTTTACATCTGTAAATTTACACATAGTTTTCAGACAAATTGCATTTGTAAGTAATATTTTTCGCCTAGACGGTTTAAAAATTAAAATTGTGTGACGTTTAGAATTTAATAAATTTACGATAAAAGCAAAATAGATTGTTTAGATTGTTACCACCATCAATATGACGTCAGTGTTCTTCACGGGCATGTTTTTGCTTTAAAATATAGATAACACTTACACGCTTTTGTTTTTAAATGGCTCAAATGATGAGTACGATGTATTGAACGCTGCAGACCTTGACGAGTTGAATTTCAGAATATATTTCTCCAAATGATATATAGTATTTCATAGTCATAGGAAAGCTACAAAAGCCGTATAACTTTCCTTTCTTGTTTATATTACATTAAAATACGAATATTTAATAAATAACATACTGATATTTAAATATAGATTCTGAGTAAACTTACGTAATTTCGTAAGTACGTCAATGATGTAAAATATTTCGGTCCATCAGGCACATTTAAAGTGTAAAATAGTAGAACGATGATATTTTTCTTTTTTGATAAATATGGATTTTTTTTATATAATTCAATGTGTTACTTCATTGATAATCATAATTCCATAAGTTAATTACGTCAAGCTAAGTGTTTACGTCATTTACGTAACACATTGGCAAAGTAAAAATAAAAATCCCTTCATTATGAAATGAATACATTTTTTTTTTTTTTTTTACTAATATCCTGTTTTATTCTTCAAATGCGTCTGATAAACTGAAATCATTTGCATTTAAATACCTCTATTGACTGGACAATGTAGACTCTTTTCTTTAGATACTCGGATATTTTGTAATTGTTGTAGTGATAGTTAAGATAATTTAAAATTTATTTTGCTGTCGCCGGGAGCAGAACTTAATCAGCAGTAATTACACTTCAACAATGAAAACTAATTATCATTAGTCCACTATATACAGAATGGAAAGAAAATATTTTTGGAAGCCTCTTTAATCAATCACTAAACATTCAATTTCACGGTTTTTAATCCTTGATTTGCCTTGCAACCTAATGTATGTCATAATATTCAAAACTATAGAGTTATGTAATTTAAATAATATAAATATTGATATTTAATTATATGAAAAAAATTAACTTATGAAATTGCGATTATCAATGAAGTAACACATTGAATTATATATAAAATATTTTTGGAAGCCTGTTTAATCAATCACTAAACATTCTATTTCATTTTTTTTAATCCTTGATTTGCCTTGCAGCCTATTGTATGTCATGATATTCAAAACTATAGGGTTATGTAATTTAAATAATATAAATATCGATATTTCATTACATGAAAAAATTAACTTATGAAATTGTGACTATCAATGAAGTAACACATTGAATGATATATAAAATATTTTTGGAAGCCTGTTTAATCAATCACTAAACATTCAATTTCATCGTTTTTAATCCTTGATTTGCATTGCAACCTATTGCATGTCATGATACTTAAAACTATATGATTATTTAATTTAAATAATATAAATATTGATATTTAATTAAATAAAAAAGAAATTAACTTATAGAATTGTGATTATCAATGAAGTAGCACATTGAATTATACATAAAATATTTTTGGAAGCCTATTTAATCAATCACTAAACATTCAATTTCATTGTTTTTTATCCTTGATTTGCCTTGCAACCTAATGTATGTCATGATATTCAAAACTATGCGGTTATTTAATGTAATTAATATAAATATTGATATTTAATTAAATGAAATAGAAATTAACTTATAAAATTATGGTTATCAATGAAGTAATACATTGAATTATACAAAAAAACTCCATATTTATCAAATACAAAAATATCATCTTTCTATTTTACTGTTTAAATGTGCCTGATGAACCGAAACAATTTACGTTGAAATATCTCTATTGAACGACAATAGTGTATTTTGCTTGCATACTTAGATATTCTGTAACACATATTAGCTTATGCATTAAAATAAGAAATATTTGAGCTTTGTTTCGTTTTTGGCCAAGAGAAAGATTTAATTATATGTAATTAAGTTTCAACAAAGAAAGTTAATTATCATTAGTCTAACTATTTAAAGAATGAAAATAAAATCTTTTTTGTGAATACTGTTTAATCATTCAATTTACTTTTTGTTTTATCATTTCTTATATTTTTTGCAATCTAATTTTTAGCACCAAATTCAAAGGTATACAAATACTTAAGAGCTTAAATAAAGGAAATATTGATATTTAGCTCTTGTTTCCTAATAATAGGACACGTCTTTATATTTATCCTTATTTTGTCGCTATAATTACTTTTGTTATTATCATATAGTAACGATTGTATGTCTTTGAACTGACTGTTATCAATTCATTAATGTTTCAGTATGTATTAACAAAACAAACAAACGAAAATATTCATTTAAAACTCTACACACATTAAAATTCATAAAGATACAAATAAATGTAAATACATTGCTTGAAGGTGCGTAAAAACATACATAAAAACATTTAAAATCACATTAAAGCCCTTTTAAAAATCAAAACGTTTTCAACCGAACTCACTCGGTCATCATCAGTGAAAAACTAATAGTTAAGTTGAGTTGTTGTCTCTTCGCGTGTTCTAGCTTGCCCGGAATAAACCACCGATGATGACCGAGTAAGTTCGGTTGAAAACGTTGGGATTTTAAAAAGGACTTTAATGTGCTTTTAAATGTTTTTATGTATATGTTTACGCACCTTCAAGCAATATATTTACATTTATTTGTATTTTTATGAATTTTAATTATTAAACAAGGTGAATTTGCACTGAAATTTTAACTTTCTATACACATTGTTGAGACTTTTATTTTAAATACGTGCCTCATTCTTTAATTTTAAGAAGAACGAAAAATCATGCATCAGGCATAGATCATGAAACACTTTCGAACGTTAACAAATTTCATTTCTTCATACAGTGAAATGGGCTATCCAAATAAGCAATTCAAAAGCCACTTAACTCAGTAAAAATTCATTTCCAAGAATTGCAGTCCACATTCAATAATGTGTGTGAATTCTTCCGTGCAGCTCTTCTTATAATCCTTAGAATGTATACACACCACGTAACACATTAAATATTAAATAAGTATAAAAATGCATACCACAGAGGAAAATGAACTTCAAGCCATTCATTACCAATCACAGTCAGTCCTCTAATAGAATTATTTTGCGTCTCTCTGTAAATGAACAATAAATGCTACGCACTGCATAATCAATAGCAAACCTGTTGCAGTGTACCTCAATAATCTTTTTTATGTGCGTTCGTAATTATGTAAATACGTAGCACCTATAGTCGTCGTCTGATCCGTTCGTCCGTCCGTCTGTCCGCATATAACAGCGCAAAAACTACCCAGCCAAATGGTTTGAAATTTAATATATATAATCGTTGCAAAATTTTGTCGAGTCATTTCAAATTTTATGAAAATTTTATAGTCAAGTTATTCATTCTATTTAATCCTATCATATGTAATTAATTTTTTAGATAGCTGTTTCCGGAGAAATAGATACTAAATGAAGAAAAGTCTAAATATGGATTTCAATTTCTGAAATTTTCAAAGCTAGCCTTAAGTTTCCCATTTGAATTTTTAGTAAATGTCAACAAAAGATAAAATGTTGCCAACTTAAATGTACTTATTTTATTACGGAAATTAATCATATCATAATAACAGACGATATAATTCATTTCACTGGAATAATAACAGTACGAACGCACCTCATTTGTCACGTTTGACGTGCACTTTTCAACCTGTTAATTTCATTATCTCTGTAGTACAATAACATTATTAAAATGCACCTCAAACATTTTTCTTCATAGATCATTGTGTAATGAAACTCTCTTGTGTGTCCCTATAAACGAACTATAGATTCTACTTAATCTATACTCCTGAGAACTTTTAGTCCATCTCATTGCTGCATTCTGTCTCATTATG
The DNA here is from genome assembly GCA_963931845.1 of Maratus michaelseni. Taxonomy (NCBI): domain Eukaryota; kingdom Metazoa; phylum Arthropoda; class Arachnida; order Araneae; family Salticidae; genus Maratus; species Maratus michaelseni. The sequence continues at coordinate 273,942,869 of OZ007591.1, read as the reverse complement.
TTTGAAATAATGTAACATCTATAAAATACACCGCAAAATTTTTTTCTGATTGAACACAATATAGCGGAATTATTTTGTGTGACCATATAAACGAATTATAAATGCTATAAACTTCATCATTCAACAGAATTATTCTTAAATTTACTTATGTAATTAATAAATTAATTTTTATCTACATAAAAATGCTTAAATTTTACATTGGGTAAGGTTATGGTAAACCGCAATAGCATAAAACATTACATGGCAATCCAAGTATATTTACGAGAGTTAGAAGACAGTCAGACAAACTGAATTCATAAATTTTTTTTATCTAAGCTGGGAAACGTTAAAAATAAGGGCTACTTATCCGAACCTTTAATAAATTATAAAAAGAAAATACTGGAAAATCACTATGTTTTTAACATTTTCAAAACGTCTACAAAAATTCTTCCATTGCCCATTGTCATATTAATACGCAAAATAACTATATTTGTTGGATTTGTGTAAATGACATATTCGTTAAATTTCAGCAATACTTAAATTGTGTCATTTGAATAGCTGCTTTTTAATTTTCTGTAACTGATTTAATTTTTCTTCAAAATTAAAAATAAATTGAGCAGAAAGTTTTAAAACCATATTTTTTGAAGAAAGTTATGATTGTCATTTAAATAACAGATTAACAAATACAAAATATCTCCCATCATTAACAAATAAATACATTTTTAATTACTGGTTTATTTATTCTTGAAATGTGTTTGATACACTGAGCTAAAGTTTCATTCAAATACTTGTATTTCCTTAAACGTGAAGCGTGTTTTGTTTGTATACTTAGATATTCTGTTACCGATGCAATGAAATGCATTTAAGAAAATTTTGAGTATTCCTTTTCTTTCGACGCGAGAAAAATTTAATCAGATGTCATTAAGTTTCAACAAAGAAAGCTAATCATGATTAGTTTACTATTTAAAGAATGAAAAGAAAATATTTTTTTGCAAAAGTGTTCAATCAATCAGTATACTTTCAATACCATTCTTTTAATTCTTGATTTGCTTTTAATCTAATTTATTTCGTCACATTCAAAGATTCATTTCTTATATTTATCGAATTTTCCTGCTTTATCTCACCACGTTTAGATAAGGACGTTATCTTTAGCATAATTAGATAAAAACATGCAATGATAATAGAGTCAATTTTTCAATATGAAGTCCTTGAAATTAGAGTTGAGCCATAATGAGCTTAATTTAAAAAACATATTAATGTAGGTACATCATTTTTTGTCGTTGCCTGGAATAATCAGAACTTAAATGTATTCGAAGTTAGAATTATTAATAGAATAATCAGAGATTCCGCCATGTATCAAAGCAGTCGTTACATTTTTAGTTAATTTCAGTAATAATTCACAGTTCACTCATAACACATTTATAGACATTCCGCAGTTTTGAAACAAAAAAGAGACCGATACATAACTATAAAGATATTTGAAAAAATACTAATTAGAAAGCATCGTTTAATATAATTTATTTAACATTAAACTTTTATAGCTCTTTCATTTATATTGTTTTAAAAGAGAAATGTTTGAGGATTTCTTTTAAACGGGCCAAATCCATATATATATATATATATATATATATATATATATATATATATATATATATATATATATATATATATATATATATTTAATTGCAATTTATTTCTTATAATTGTACTCTCAAATGAATTTGGAGAAAAAAGTAAAACAGCTTTTTAGAAAATAAAAACTGCATCTTAAAAATATTTGGTACTTGATAATAGAGGGAAAGAATGAATAAAAGGATATTAAAAATTTATATTTTCAAAACTATTACACATAATATAATAAGTGAGATTTGAAAATAAAGAAAAAAATTTCAAGTCTTTTTTTTGGCATTACTCAACACTGGATTGGACGTGCGGGTAACGATGATTTACAGTTATTCACATGATCACCAAGATCCCTGGATCCTACGCTATGGGATTTTGTTTTGTGGTGTTACATCAAAGATCTTTTTTATAAACCACCATTGCCGAAAACACACAAATAACTTAAAGAACGTATCAATGCTGCATTAAAAACCGTTGACAGTGTAAAACTGCAAAATGTGTGAAACAAAGTTGATTAGTTATTTGTCGTGTTACGAAAGGTTCACACATCGAACATTTGTAACCAAGAAAAAAATGGAATGTTCATCTTTATTTTCATATAGGACTTATTATAATATGTGCAATAGTTTTGAAAAAATATGTTTTTATAAATTCTGATCATTCATTTATGCTAACACTGTATTATTCCAAATTTTTTTAAAACTCTGTAAAAACAATTTGATTATAGTTAACTTTTTACAACACATTTAATACACAGTCAATTCACACTAAATAAACAGCTGTGCTTTAACGAGAAAAAAAGGTTTGTTACACAATTATGGTTATGATACGCAATTATATTTCAGAGGGTAGGAAAAAATAGTAATCGATCTACAGAAGGGAATCTTTACCAAACTTTAAGTTGATTACAGAAGACTGTATTAGATTACGATTACAAATACTTTCAATTACGATTTCGATTACGATTATAGCTTTCTAATTACCAATTTTTAGATTCTAGAATATGATTATGTATATATTACAATTATTTTTGTTGCATTATGATTACTGAACAAGTCAATTATGATTACATTTCGGTTACATTGATTTCGTAATCCACAAGTTGCGAAACCCTCAATACATCTTTCTTTATTCTAACCCTTCTCTACCATCTAGTGACCTTGTGAAATAACGAGACTTTGCTGGAATGTTCAATAGGAGAAGAGTATTTTTAAATGAAAAGTGGTAAAAAAGTAGGGGTTATAATCCTGTACTAGACTGAAAATTTACGATTATAAAGCTTGTCAATACAGATTACAGTGCGGTTACATTATAATAGGAATACAAGCAGATTATGGTCATAATCTGAGTGGAACGTTTTGCTTATGATTACTTTGGAATTATTCGGAAACCAATTTGATGATTGCGATTACAATGTTTTTACACATTTTTTTTAATCGATTGTAATTTATTACACATACATAATTATGACTTCTGCAAGTTTAATTTTAATGCGTGACGCACCTGGACCAGGCTTCGTTGAACTGAATTTTTGCATTATAACTAACCCCAAATTAATTCATACATGATGCCTGAAACATACTGTAATGGTATAAGGTTTGTTCCGTGTATGGTTTTTGATTGCCATTCTGTTGTCCGACATCTTGTGATTCAGCCTAAAAAGGCCATATCATGTATACATTACTGTTCGGGAAGTACATATTCCCTGTTAAAATCCACACTTATTTAATTAATTTCCTAAAAGTTTTTAGTATGTTAATTGTCTCTGAGCATCATCTTGTAAAATGCGAATAGTTAACTTTCAATTTATATATGATTTCGATAAGTATGCAAAATTTAACAACTAATTACGTAATTAACTAAAGTGATTAATATGCGCAAACGATTCTCGCAAATTTCCCGTTTTATATTACTTTTTTTAATAAAATAGATTAAAAAAGTGGTAAAAGTTGGTCGTCTCTTAATTTTCCGACGCCAGTGTACAGTAATTTTAATAATACATATTTTATCTAAGTTGGTTGGAAATAAATAGTGTGAATAAATAACATGAATGTTATTATAAATTTGCTGAAATGGGTGTTACTTCGATGTATAGGAATTAGCGTATATTCTGTAATATATTTGCAAAGTATAGGATATATGACTTTCTATCGTGAAATTATATCTTTACACGAAATTTCTGATAAGTAATAAATAATTTGTAAAAGTTTTATGATCTATGATTCACACAACCTTTGTCTGTATTCTTATAAATTCAAAATGCTATGAAAAAATATCTCAGGATTACAGACCACTTTGCTATTAATTTTGATTTCGACATTTTGAAAATAATAATAGTAATAATAATAATAATAATAATAATGCTTAGTATAAACTGATAAAAGAATATGATAAAAGAATAATTTAACTTGAAATGGCATAAAGTAAAGAAATTAAAATAGAAGGTAATTATATAAATAAAACCCAAGATAAAGTTAAGTAAGCAACTGGTTCTAAGGTTAAATGTCTATAATAATAGTTTCTCTTATAAGAAGTTATCTCATACAAATTTTATTTATTTATTTTTTGGCTTTACGGTAATACAGTGAAAGCCTCTAATATCGATGCTGTAGGGAGCGCGAAAACAGTTTTGTCAGCAAGAGACTACACTAGAAATGCGAAGAGTCTCGCAAGTTAATGTTAAATCAATGAAAATGTTTTTTTTTCTCTCTTTTGCATTTTAATATTTTTACATGATTTACTTTTGGATAGGATATTTGAGGTCAATGTCCAACCGAGTATTTTCGTACTTTTACTTTCTTTTATCTATATTAGAGAAAATATTATAGTCGAATTTTTTTTCGACGGATTTACACGTTTTAGGAGTCTGAGATTCCGAAAAACACGTATTAACAAAATGCCTGTCTGGGTGTCCTCTTTGTATCATCGAAAAGTATATAAAGTTATACATAGAATTGAACCAAACTTCATATATATATATATATTGCTATAGCCAGCAGGTCCTAGTTGAAATTGAGGATATTCCACCGGAAAGGGTCACTGTGATAGCGATTTTCGCGCCATTTTTGTTATTGTATCATCAGAAAGTGTACGAAGCATAGAATTGAACCATACTTCATATATATATATATATTTATATTTGACTATGGCCGTCAAGTCACATTTGAAATTAGAGATATTCCTCTGGAAAGGGGCGCTATGAAAGAGATTTTTGTGTGATTTTTTTCTTTTGTATCATTGGAAAGTGTATAAAGTTATGGATAGAATTGAACCAAACTTCATATATACGTTTTTGGTTATGGACGTCAGCTCCCAGTTGGAAATGGGGATATTCCCTAGTAAGGAGCATTTTTGTGCAATTTTCTCCATTTTTTGCAGTTTAAGTGAAAAATTTATGAATATTTTTCGACGAAATTTTATATGTAGATGTAATGTCATAGGTCGAGGTTTGTACGAAATTTTAAAAAAAAAATCAGCCTCAAGGAGGCATTATAATAGCGAATTTAGGTGCGATTTTTCTTTTGTATAATCGGAAAATGTATGAAGTTATGGACAGATTTGAAACATTTTTCGTATATATGTTTTTGACTAAAATATCAGGTCTTAGTTGAAAATGGGACTATTCCTCCGGAAGGGGAGCGAATTTTTGCAGGCTAAATCAAGAATTTCTGAATATTTTTCGACGAATTTATATATTTAGTTGTAATCTAATAGGCCGAGATTTGTATAAAATTTTGGAGAAAATCGGCTTGAAGGTGTTAAACTATTCATTTTTTTGTATCTAAAATACATTGGCACATACGACAAGTTCGATTTGTGATTGCATTTCAATTTCAATTTTTTTTTAAGAACATTTTATAAGCTGGTTACGAAAGTAAAAGTACTATCGAAAAAAAAAGGCTGAAACTAAAATCAATAAACTACTAAAGTACCGTATTAGAAATCGATCTCATATATTCTATGACAAAAAAATCATTTAAAAATAATAAAATGCAAACGAGAAATTAGAAAAGAATACTGACTTTGGTTTAACATTAGCTTGCTAATGTCTTTGCATTACTAGTGTAGGTTAATCTCGAAGTGTTGCCATTATTATTGGCCAATCCACTATATCTTCTCACCTATTCCTGTCCTTCAGAAAATATTTTAATAAATCAGTTTAAAGTTAACTAATTGTAGTTTTTACTTATCCGGATGTCAGCTAGACTTTTAGTCTATGTTTTAGCAGTGTAAAATTTCGAAATAATTGTCAATATTTTTTTTTTCAAAGTATCTTAAGAGACAAAACAGGAATTTCAAGAGACGGTAAAATAGAATACATATATAGACTTTAATAAAGTGAAAAACAGTCTTAGAAACAAACATACAAACAAAAAAAGTGCTCTACTGGCTAGCGTATTTAAAACTTCTTTTACCAATCCAGTAAATACACAGAATAAAAATTTAAAATAATTTTCAATATATATTCAAAAACAAGAACAAAAACAAAATAATCGTCTTTGGTGTATAAAACAGATGATTGATATATTATATAAAAATAAACAGAGAAAAATTCCAAACATTTTGAAGAACGCGCTGTCGAATGACTTGAATAAAATTAATTTAATCAAATATCATTTCTAAATTCAAAACAATGTGCATTATTTCATTATTTAATTAAATATCACTGCATAATATCGTTGCGTAATAACACACCAAACATTTATTTCATTTACATTTGTTTTAAAATAATTGCATTTATCAAAATGCATACACAATAGGATATGCAGATTTCTTATTTCAAAAACAAAAGTTATGTATTCGTGGGTGAAATTGAAATATATAATCGATGTAATATTTCTATTGTCTGAAATATGATATTCTTTTTACGGATAATTCACCTAATAAATGTTTTATTTTAGAATAAAATAAATAAAATGAATAAATAAAGATAATAAGCAAAATTTGTAATATAAAATGTACTAACATACGCATCAATGTTTTTCAAAATAATCATTTACGAATATAAAATGGAAATAGTTTTTTTTATATACATTTTTGAAGAATAAACCTTATATTAGTTCATCACTGTTACTGATTTTTAATTTCATTCTACCAATTTATTTTTAAAAACTTAGTAATATGCATTTTATCATAATGCATATTGCACATTTTAGAGACATGATAAATCTAATAACAGAAACATAAAACGACAGTGTTTAATTCTTAATTTATTATCTTCTTTTGCTAAATCATTTTCAACTAGAGACAAAATAACTAATAATTACAAAAAACGGGGTTGGTTTTATCAACTTAATTCTTATGTTTTTTATGGTTTATAATGCACCACTAAGATCTAAACGGAACTTGAAACAACGTCCCGGATATTTGATTACATGCAAATGATATTCTATATTACTCTTAAAAAATAGTTATTTCATCAAACCTAATAAGAGATAATTAGGTTAAATTAGAATTGTGTTTTTTAAAGTATCGCTGCGTAATTATAGTATTAATGTCTCATAAAGGAATGCAAATTACGTTACGTAATATTTTTCATGCATATTTAATATCTGTAATTTAAAAAGTTTACCCTGAAAATTTCTAATGATGATGAATATTTTTTGTCAAGAAAAAATTTTAGTTTCATCTTTCTGAGTAATTGTATGCAATGTTATCTCATACAGATTAGCTCGAAAATTTCATTATCACCGATTTTATTCAAGATTAAAAACATAAATAAAGAAAGAATAACCACGTGATATTTGATTTTATAGGACATTATAGATTTATACATACTTCATAACTTCAGTATTAGTCTAAGGTATCTTATATTATTCGCGAAAATATTTGTAATTAAGTCCTAAAAGCTTATTATAAAAAAATATTAAAGAATTTTTTAATATGGCATGCCAAGAGATTCTAACCATTTTTATAAAATAATGTGCTTTAAATGTGCGTAAGTTACAGCCAAAGCTTGGTTCAGTTTGGTCTGTTTCAGAATAGGCTGGCCGTTTCGCACTTTGGTCGAGAATCCTCGTCAAAGTCCGATGTACTTGAAAAGAATCTTGCATATACTAGTTTGGCCGTCTATTTTCCGAAGTGGCTTGAAAAAATTAGCCTATATTAGAAGTACTGATACAAGCTGACCAGTAGGTGGCATTAACTTGCAAATAATATATAAGAAGTTGCTGTGCATGTTTCTTGTTAAATCTGATATCATTTTCACACGCTAAAATATTTTTCTCCTTTCCGAGATGAAAGGTATTAAATGCAAGGAGGAACTCTTTCACCAATGTAAAATTACGTCACATATATGTATTTTAATTTTAAAAAAAACTAAAAAAGAACAAGAACAACATCAATTGTAAAAGCGTTATTTTTCATTCCTCCATAATAGGTTTTAGGCCTTACGAGCTCAAACTCAATACCAGACGAATGAAATTGATTAAAATCATTTTGATATAACTTTTTATATTTGTAACTTTTTTGTGAAAGAAAATGTATGTTTTCTCTGCGACATGACGTTATTTTCACTGATAGAAACGTATTGCCTTTCTGAGCTTAGGAGATTTTAAGACCCTTTTTTGTGCAATGTAAGGGATATTTCTGAGCCGTTTGGGTCAAATGTCGATATGGGAGGAATAAAAAAGCTAATTTGTTATTTATACACAATCGTAGTAAAAATCTGAAGGAAAATATACATTGTCAGTAGAATTCATTTTGAAAATGATGTCCTTTGCCCAAGTGAAAGCCTTTTCTTCCATTGAAAGTTTTGGCGACTAATTTCAAAGAAGGCGGAATGAAAAAAAAAAAAAAAAAAAAAAAAAAAAAACTCATAGCAATCATAGTAAAGTGATCTAGTTTCATGTTTTTAAATAGCTGCTTTCTTTGTTAAAGGATGCCATTTCGCTTTTAAGTCTCTTTCCCCTCGATGGACTTAAACATCATGTATTCAAATTGAAAATATATTTTCTTTTAAATGCAATAAGAAAATGGACCAATAAAGATATAATAATCCCCATTATTTTCTTATTTCCTTTTCCTTACAATAATTAAAGTGAACCGATTTTAATCATTTAAAAATAAATCTATAAATTTTTGCTAGTGTTGTATTATATAAATGAACAGCTTTCAGTTAAAGACAAAAACATTAAAATCGGTTCAGTAGAAAGTACAGGTCAGATTTCATAAAAATCGGCTTGTATTTTAAATGCGTACACTGTAAGAAAAAACGGCAAAAATTTCAGCATAATTTGCTGTAAATGTATGCACCCAAATTGCTAGCACTTTTTTGCTGTAAAATTTAATGTGATTATAGTCGTATTTGCAGTAAAAATAGCATATTTGGAACACATTTTGCTATAAAATTCCAAACATAATGTAATTTAAGGCATATTTTGCTGTCAATTTACAGTAAAATATGCTGGAAATTTGGCTGCATAAATTTACAGCGAATTTTACTGTAATTTCTGCCGTTTATTCTTACAGTGTAGGAAAGAATAAAATGTATGAAACTATTCAGACATTTATAATCTGTTCATGATATTTTGATTTCGACCTTTGCTTTCGACCAATGACATTTCGCAAAATGGTCGATTTCGGGCTTTGACCGTAAGATATAATCATAACGTTAACGGAATTAATCGTTCCAAAAAATAATATCTTACTAAAAATGTTAACTGATTTGTTAAAACAGTTTAAGTTTATATTAAAATAAAACAAATTATAACACATTTTAATTATAAACTTCTTTCAATTACTAAAAGGCATAAAATGAACAATTATTATAAACAGTAAAATAAGTTTTATTAGACTGTTAAAATAACTTCATAGACCGTGCAATTATAGAATATTCTTATTTGTTTTGATAATGACTCAGATTCAGCTGAAACATGCCAACAGTCCAATAAAACTTATTTTACTGTTTATATTCTTTTTATTTTACGTCTTTTAGCAATTAAAAGGCGTATATAGAGTTAAAGTTATTTAACTGGTATTTCAAATAGACAACAAAAACTAGTGACAGAAAAAAAAAACAAGTGAGTAAGTGTGATCGAAGATCGCTCAAAGGGTTTCGTTTAATTTCCTTTCAAAACACTTTATCCTTTCTTTAATAAATTCAAACAAATTTCATTTAGCAACAACAACAACAACAAAAAAGTCATGCTTTTTATAAAGTAAAAATTTACCAGTCTATTTTTTCGTTTTTTTCGAATATCTAAACCAGCCGGATAGCGGTCCAAGCCCGCTATTATATTCTGTCATAATAATATCCGTCATACGGACTAAATGCAATATTTAAGAAAATAATTTCAAAATTAAACAAATTGTACACCTTCAAAATGTTAAAATATGCTAATATTTCCATAATCGGATTTTAACACGATTCAATATGTTTCTGAAACTCATATATTTACTATTCTCTATTATTTATATTGATACTCGCTTTGTATTATTCTCAAACATTTTAAAAATTAGTTAAACTTCCCACATGACGTCAGATTTTCTTTTTAATTCTCTAATGATGTGATATTAATCTGCTTTGTGTACTTACACATAGTCATACTCCTTGTATTATTGAGAAATCTTAGACATTTTCCGTTTTATTACCACTATGACGTCAATCAATTTTATTTCATATTTATCTTTTTTTCAATGGGTGAAACTTTTTATTTCATTTTCATTTTTCTCGTCGAAATCGTCTGATAGAAAATTAATTATTGTAGAAAGAATTTCATTGTGGATTTAAATCTTTGGCATCTGCTATAACGAAAAATGTTTAAATTTAATAAGAAAAGGCTGTTAGAATTTTGGTTTTTTATCTCTATTTATTAAAATAATACGAATTTTTCAAATTTTAATATTTTGAGCTCTTTACAGCTGGACACACATCTTCACATCTATACACGAAGTTTCAACTCTGTACGTTATATAGATTTTGAGAATGGCTCTGTGACGGACAGACAACGGAGCGGGAGTAATAGGGTTTCATGAGATGAATGAAACCCTAAAAATAATGAAAATATTGAGTAACAAAAAAAAAAAAAAAAAAAAGACGTACTTAAGCGTTGCATAAATTATACTGCTTTCTTATATCACACCTTCCATATTTTTCACCAAAATTAAAATAATTTCTCGACAGCTAATGCTAATTTTATTAAAAATGTTTAACACTACCTAAAATTTGTTACGAATATATTTGTTGAGTTTTAATAAAGATATACTGGCTAATAAGCGTCGGAGGTTAAGGTATCTTTATTATAGATGTTAAGCCTTCCTTTTTATACTGGTTAAGACATATTTTCTATATTAGTTAAGGCATCTTATTTATTTTTTTCTTAATAAAAAAAATAGAACTTTAGAATTTCCCAATTTTGAAGATTTTAACGGGTCATATGGATAATGAAGGCTTTCTTGTTAAATGGTAATAAATTGAAACGCATGAAGACATAGTAAATATTATTATTGTGGGGTTACTAAAATCGTATTGGCGAGATTTAGGAAGTCAAACAGAAATATATGTTACTTAAAAACTTTCTTAGTTGTGCAATAAGGAAAGTGCACTAGTCTATAATTTAACATACATTTTGGTTTAATATATTTTGCCAAACAATTTGGTTAGGAAAAATCTATTGACAAGTGACCCAAATCGTGTGTGCGAGAGTTGGTTGGTTGGTTGGTTGGTTGATTGGGGTTTTATGGCACAAAGTAACCCTAGGGACATGCTACGCCAAAAAAAAGTATTAAATTACGTACGTCAAATTGAAATATAAAAACTAAAAAAGAAACAAAGCCCAATGAGATAATTACCTGGATGAGGCCACCCATCCAGATATAATCACACAGTTCACAAAACAAATAGCGCGAAAAAAGATTAGAATAAGAACGCCAAATTAAAATTTAAAAATGAATTAAAACTTTATCATAAAACAAAATGAATGAAAATAACACATTTAAATGAAAAAAGTGATATGATGATAAATGTATAATTAAAATCAGTCAATGAAAATGTAACACAATGTATAAAAGATATAAACACAAGCTTTCACAATTAAAATAGAAAATCTTTAAAAAATTGGTAAAATGTTCAAAGTTTCAAGCAGAAATATGTTTAAAATTACGTAGGTTCGAATACCTCAAAAACAGTATTATCATCATTATCATCATTTGAGTCTGAACTGAAGGACTCTGATTCAATAGCTTCCTCTACATAGTGCAGCATCTGTTTTGAATCTTTTGTAGCAAGGCCTGATGTAACAAGACAAGGTTTGTTTTTTCTTCCCTTCACAGTTTTCCATTATGAAGAGGCTTGGGTTGAAGTTTTCTTTCTCTCTTTCACGTGTGTGCGAGAGAATTTAATCAGAACTAAATGCTTTATATTTTTACTTCAGAGCATCTTGCATAAACGATTTTTGTAGTAAAATCTACTTATATAGAATTTAAGAATTAAAGTAGATGTAGAAATGAAAATGATGTGTGACGAAAATATGGGAAACTCTTTTTAAATTATCTTTTCACTGGATCTATCTATAGGTATCTACACTTTTTGACGAATCGGAACCAACTGAGGTACAGTGAATAATCGAAACAATAGCCTTTTATAAAAATCGAATTATGTTTCTATTAATTGATTATTGTGCGCAAAATTTCGGCTAAAATATGTTTCTTCCAACCATTCAAATGGGTTGTTTCTTTCTTGTAGAAACTGCGTAAAAAGAAACCGCGTAAAAAGAAACAGTGTAAGAATAATTAAAAATAAATATAATGGCCTTTTTTAAGGGAAAAAAAACATGATTTTTTAAATTTATTTTTGTCTTATGGCACTTTATAGAAAATAGTAGACTATGCCAATGGAAAAAGATTATGAAAGATTAATGTATTTAAATGAAAATTTCGCTAAATTAGCCAGTTATCGCCAAGTTGGCTTCATATATGACAACTTATTTTTGTCGCAAAATTTGGCGATATTTCGCCAATTTGTCCAAAATTTGGCGCTACTGTGGTAACCCTGTCATTAGTACTTTTCAACAAATACTCATGTATTCCTATGTATTTATCAATACATACTCATTCATATATATTTCATATAAATGCTCACATTGTAATGATGCGGACAACAATGTGATTAAAATATGGATGATCGTTGCAACAATGGAGCAATTTTTGTTCAATTAATATTAAACAATGGCAACGTTATTTCTGTGGGCAAAATCCAAGTTTTGGGCCGGCTCCCTCTCCCCTGTCCCTCAGTGATCGAATTAAATAAAATCAATGTCCAATTCATGTATTGCCCCCAGAAATACATATATATTCCAAATTTCAAAGCTCTATGTCAACAGGAAGTGGGTGAAAAATGAGTGACAATATATGACTGCCACAAGCATACATAATTGTGAGCTGAAAGAAGGTATGTAAAACAAGCGGGTAATTGTGATCGACGATCGCACAAAGGGTTTCGTTTAATATTAATTAAACGCCCGCTATCATATATTCCAAATTTCAAAGCTCTATGTCAACAGGAAGTGGGTGAAAAATGAGTGACAATATATGACTGCCACAAGCATACATAATTGTGAGCTGAAAGAAGGTATGTAAAACAAGCGGGTAATTGTGATCGACGATCGCACAAAGGGTTTCGTTTAATATTCCTTTCAAAACACTTTATCATTTCTTTAATAAATCCAAATAAATTTTATTTAAAAAAAAAATGTTTTTTAAAGCAAAAATTTATTGGTCTATTTTTTCGTTTTTTCGAATATCTGAACCGGCCCGAGCCCGCTATCATACTATAATAATATCATAATAATATGTGTCATGTGGACTAAATGCGATATTTAAAAAAAAAAGTAGTTTCTCCCCGCTCCCCTTCTTTATTAACAATCCGTATTCGCATTATTAATTACATCATTGTCTATTAGCGTTTTATTTCTTTTTTCTACCAGGGGACTCTGGCCTACGAGCTGCGCTCGCCAACCGTCGTTTTGACACCGCATATTCTAAAAACACGCTAATTTGATTAACTCTAAAATGATTACGGAAGATTGAATTATAATTAAGCAGCCAGTGGCGATCTGCTGCAATCGACTTTTCATTCATTTCCCTTTCACTGAGGCATTTTAAGGCCGAATCAACTGCTACCGAAAGAGCTAGCAACTGTTTTCGTGATTGATTAAATAACATCAATTAAACATTTGAAAATCAACTTGTGTAAAATGGCTAAGTAAACAATGTCGCTGCATCGGGGAATTTTACAATGATGTTATAAAAAATTTAGTATTTATCCGTTATCCCGTCGACCACTATCCAAAAAAGGAAAAACCTATCGTCAACATACAAGAGTTAACGCTAAAAGTGTGTTACCGTCGCGTCACATTCAATTGACATCAGATGAGTTACACTTGTTTGTTATGTCATCAAGAGATTTTTGTTCGACATTTATCTGAATTTTTAACAATATTTTACCTGTTTATTAGTTATTTCATTAATTAAAAAAATAATAACGACCTTAAATGGCGCGCCATGATATTAAAAGCGAAAAAGCGTTGAAAAAATGTTGCTATGCATAGTTACGCACAACAGATTCGTTTCAACTGACGTCATAAACACTTATCCATCAGCCGAGGGAGATAATAAGAAAAATATTGTAAATAAATAAATATTTAAGATTACTTTTTTTTTCTCTTTTCATTAACGTATTATAATTTTTATTTTTTGAAGTTACTGATAGTTGATACTTTAGTGATTGGGGCCACCGCCCCCTGAATACTAGGCCTGAGCGCTGACAACAATGGCGGCTGTCGCAGGCCGATTTTTTTTTTTCAGCGTTTGAACGGTCCCTCGAAATTCCACACCAATAATTTCTAAAAGTTTTCTTCGCCTTGTTTTTCGGAGATCAAATAAGTCAAAGATAACTTTTAGATATTATTGGTGTTGAAGTTCGAGGGACTGTACAAACGATTCCGCCTGCGACAGTCGCCATTTTTTTCAGCGCGCAGGCCTAGTATTCAGGGGGCGGTGTTGGGGCTTTAGATTACAATAGCAACATTCTTCCATTGTTTGTTTTTTTTAGTATTAGATTAGTTTGGCAAATAATTTGGCAACATTTTTTTTTTTTTTTTTTTTTTTTTTTTTTAATACTGGAAAGAAGTCAACTGTACAATGAAGAAGTACCGAAAATTGTTTTCATTTCAGTAAGACGTTTTCAATGAACCGTTTCCAATATGACGTAATTTTCTTCTTATTATTAAACTTTAAAATATTTAATTGAAGGAAAATATTATTATTTAAGCTGTTTTACAATTTGCAATAATAGGTAAAATATTTTGTCGAAATAAATTAATATATCGTGTAAATATATTTTTATATTGAAACTGTTCGGAAATATTGTTATTTGAGCATTTTAAATATGACGTAAGTTTCCCTATTTAATGCTTTGAACGCGTAATATTTTAATTATTTCTCTTTTTAATATTCACGTACAAGTATATTTTTATTACGTAATTTTCTACAGTTACTGCTTTTAACACGTGATCTTTAATTATATTTTTAAAGTTTTATTTCTATTTTTTGATAGTCATGTGTAAGTACAAAGAGAATGGGGAAAGGGAATATTATTATGTGCGCTATTTTACAAATTGGCAACATTTCAAATAAATTTTGCGTTTTAGGTGAATATTTTTATCCATTAATGAGTGGGTTTTTAAGGCTTTAATTAATATATTGAGTTAATGAAGACATTTTCAAAATTTCATGATTTTCAGTGTGACAGTAGGTATTCAGCTGTAAGTACACAAAATTTCAAGTCTCTAACTTATACAGTTTCTGAGAACCGACTCTGTGACGGACAGACAGAGAAGCGAGACTAATACGGTTTTGTGAGATGAACATAACCCTAAAAGTGACAACAATGTATGAATAATATTTAAGCATGTAGATTTTTGGACTTATTTAATTTGCATGTTGAATTACGATTAACATATCTAAACAAGTGTACTTTATTTTTATAAACTAATAAAAATTCATATTTATATTCACTGTGTCTTCACCGATAATATTATCCATTAAATTTATTTTGTATATTTTTGTTTATTTTTTAATTTTTTGTTTTATCTTTGTTTGATGTTATTTTAGCTGAGAACAAGCAGTTTCATTTAATCAAATCCAAATTAGCTAAATATATATATATTTTTTCTTTTTCCAGTGACACTTAACGTCGAATGTTTTTATGGATTTCACTACGATTTCTTCATCCTTTTTTCACGATAAACTTTTCTGCTTTCTTACCTTTCTATCTTGTTTTTAAATTTAGCATATTTCATACATTTATGAAGACGTCTTAACTTACACAGAAAATCATCTGAAATTGATTTCGCTCGCTTTGTATTATAAATGTGTTTCAGAAAATAAACAAGAAAATCTATAACCTATTTTTTTTTTTCAATAAGTACTGCAATTAAATAAAAACTATATACGTAAAACTAAATCCAATGTCTTTTCTCTACGATAAAGGAAATCAGTAACTTTTCAGTGACATATTGCATTATAAAATGTTACGCGATAGATCATTTAAAAGTTACTCATTTTATTTCATAATAGAGAAAATATACTGACAATTCATACTATATAGTTTGCATAAAATTAATAAATAAAAAAATATTATATTAAATTTAATATATTGTGTTCTCAACTAATTTTATAGAAAAAAAATCAATCACCATATTAATGAATTTTTCTGTTTACAGCTTAGTATTATTTACATTTCGGCATGCCATAAAACATATCAAATTATTTTTTCTTCCTGAAAAATTACATTCAATTTTTGATTATCATCTTACAAACCACATTTTTGACAGAAAGGAAAAGGAAATTTTCAAACCACTTTTTTTACATATTTTTCCAATACATCAATGATGGATTAATTATTATGGAAAAGCGACAGAACGCCATTCTATATAGTTTGAATAAATTAATAAATAAAAAGTATTATCTTAAATTGAATATATTCTTCTCAACTAATTTTATAGAAAAAATCACCATATTAATGAATTCTTCTGTTTACAGCTTAGTTAAATTTACATATCAGCATGCCATAAAATACATCAAATTAGTTTTTCTTCCTGAAAAATTACATTCAATTTTTGATTATCATCTTACAAACCACATTTTTGACAGAAAGGAAAAGGAAATTTTCAAACCACTTTTTTTACATATTTTTCCAATACATCAATGATGGATTAATTATTGTGGAAAAGCGACAGAACGCCATTCTATATAGTTTGAATAAATTAATAAATAAAAAGTATTATCTTAAATTGAATATATTCTTCTCAACTAATTTTATAGAAAAAATCACCATATTAATGAATTCTTCTGTTTACAGCTTAGTTAAATTTACATATCAGCATGCCATAAAATACATCAAATTAGTTTTTCTTCCTGAAAAATTACATTCAATTTTTGATTATCATCTTACAAACCACATTTTTGACAGAAAGGAAAAGGAAAATTTCTAACCACTTTTTTTACAGATATTTCCAATACATCAATGATGGATTAATTATTGTGGAAAAGCGACAGAACGCCATTCTATATAGTTTGAATAAATTAATAAATAAAAAGTATTATCTTAAATTGAATATATTCTTCTCAACTAATTTTATAGAAAAAATCACCATATTAATGAATTCTTCTGTTTACAGCTTAGTTAAATTTACATATCAGCATGCCATAAAATACATCAAATTAGTTTTTCTTCCTGAAAAATTACATTCAATTTTTGATTATCATCTTACAAACCACATTTTTGACAGAAAGGAAAAGGAAATTTTCAAACCACTTTTTTTACATATTTTTCCAATACATCAATGATGGATTAATTATTGTGGAAAAGCGACAGAACGCCATTCTATATAGTTTGAATAAATTAATAAATAAAAAGTATTATCTTAAATTGAATATATTCTTCTCAACTAATTTTATAGAAAAAATCACCATATTAATGAATTCTTCTGTTTACAGCTTAGTTAAATTTACATATCAGCATGCCATAAAATACATCAAATTAGTTTTTCTTCCTGAAAAATTACATTCAATTTTTGATTATCATCTTACAAACCACATTTTTGACAGAAAGGAAAAGGAAATTTTCAAACCACTTTTTTTACATATTTTTCCAATACATCAATGATGGATTAATTATTGTGGAAAAGCGACAGAACGCCATTCTATATAGTTTGAATAAATTAATAAATAAAAAGTATTATCTTAAATTGAATATATTCTTCTCAACTAATTTTATAGAAAAAATCACCATATTAATGAATTCTTCTGTTTACAGCTTAGTTAAATTTACATATCAGCATGCCATAAAATACATCAAATTAGTTTTTCTTCCTGAAAAATTAC
The DNA here is from genome assembly GCA_963931845.1 of Maratus michaelseni. Classification (NCBI taxonomy): domain Eukaryota; kingdom Metazoa; phylum Arthropoda; class Arachnida; order Araneae; family Salticidae; genus Maratus; species Maratus michaelseni. Next base: position 273,924,881 of record OZ007591.1, on the reverse strand, counting down.
ATTCAATTTTTGATTATCATCTTACAAACCACATTTTGACAGAAAGGAAAAGGAAAATTTCTAACCACTTTTTTTACATATTTTTCCAATACATCAATGATGGATTGATTCTTGTGGAAAAGCGACAGAACGCCAATAATTCTTTTTAAAAGTGATAAATTTTGTACATATGTCTTATAACTTGTAAAATTAAACTTCGGCATTTCACAATAATATATTTTAAAAAGGGTTAAAAGATTGTTACTCTCAAGCAGTTAATCAAATGAATTCCTTCGTTAACTAATGACTTTAAATTTTTTGCAATAAATTTCTGCATTTTCAGAGTTACTTTTAATTTTTATATCATGTCAGTGATAAATTAGGATGAATCGTTAAACCAATGGTAATAAACATCAAAGAAAATGCAGTTGATTGATGCTAAAACTCTTGAAAAAAAAATGAAAAAAAAATAGAATGAAATTCTTAAGTTATTGAATATTCTAAATATAGAAACGCCCACCTAAAAAAAATATTTAATTCCTATGAAGTTTTTAAAATCGTATGCCGTTTATTTTATCTTAAGGTGTAAGTTTTCATATTAATAAGTAACCAACTGTGATGTTTAAAATGGTAACACTAACTTTTGACACCATGTTTGAGTTTCTTGGATTAAGACAGCCCGGAAAATGGGTTAGCTTATATGTTTATACTATCTTCATAGATTTAGAAGAGGTCAAAGTTTGTGGATTCTAATGTTAAATACATGAAACAAATTCTAATTTATATAATTTCTCAAAAAATCATCTAATTAAAATTTCTCTCTTTTTTTATTTGATGAGATGCATTGAATAAACCCAAACATATTTCTGACATTTTTTCTATTCCAAAATATAATTTTAAATATTGATATTATTAATAAATTCCTATTAAAAATATATGAATATAACATACATTGTTTTTTACATAAAGCAAACTACAACCGTCAGAAACATGTATGTGCAATCCTACAGTTCATTCCAATTATTAGTTTTCGAGATAGAGAGAGATTTTACTTAATAAATTAAATGAACTTAATGAATATTCTTTTAAAGAGATCGTCTGCTTCTATTAAAGCATCCACACACACACACACACACACACACAAAAAAAAAAAATTTAAATTAAAATTACCGGAAAAAAATTGCAAAATTTTCTTTCTTTCAGTGTATATGTTTAAAATATTTATTATATTGTCTCTGTAATTCATTGACTGTTCTCCGTACTTCTCCTTGTAAGATCTTGTTTTTTTATTCTAAATTTATGGGTAAACACCTGACATTGTTTTTTTTTTATAATTTTATGAAGATTTAAGAAAAAGTATAAACTATGCCCTTTTTCTGAGCTGCCATGATCCAAGAAACTAAAGTATGGTGTCAAAATTGAGTGTTACCATTTGATAAATTAAAGTTGGCGCAACTTTTAATATGTATATGACTCCTTAACACGAAATATTCCACATACGATTATAAAGAATTTCATATAAATTAACAGGTTACTTTTCTTTTATTTTTGTATTAATTAGAATTCGAGGTATAGTCATCATTCGGATTTTATTGTGGGATATTGTACTTTGATAAAGAGTTTAAAATAAAGAATCATTGTATAAATATTCAGAAATATGTAAATGTCAAATAGTTTTCCTATATCTATATTCTAATAACTGTACATAGTTGATATGTGCACTGTAACTTTTTTATAACATGCTACACACATACAAGATGTCCAAAAATGGACTGATGTTTTTTTTTTTTTTTTTTTTTTTTTTTTTTTTTTTTTTTTTTTTATTTACATGTATGCTCTGACGGATATTTAAGTTCTTGTCACAATAGATTAATGCGTGAAGTCAAGAATTCCTTAGATACGCTCCCTTATATGAGGACGTTAGTTTCAAAATTCGCCTTATCCAACAAATCAAATTGGAGGAAATTGCGAAAAACCTCTGACTGCTTCCATTGGTTTTCTTTGTAAACTTAGATTTTAGAACGCCAGAAATACATGCTAAAATTAGTTTTTCTGCGAATTGTAGTGTATTTTCAGTGACGATTTACCAATAGAATAGATTCATAGAGAAAACACGATTTTTTAAATTTTGGATAAGGCGAGTTTTGAAACTCACATCCTCATGTATAAAAATGGAAAAAATAAAAATAGTCAATATGAAAGATGAAATTCAAATTTGTCATGAAAAGTATCCATAAAATATCCTAATCAAAAAAAAAATAAATCCTTGAAATAGTTGTGGAAACCTGGTAGAATTATCAAGCCCAAATTACCACAGATTCCAAAAAACATATAAGATTTCATATTTGCACGCTCTATAATAAGTTAATAAGGTGCAAGATTTGAGCTATCGTACATTCAAAACCAGAAATTGTGTATTAAAAGGGAACAGATACTATGAGTAAAAGAAGTAAATTTGCGAACATAATTTAGAAAAATATTCATAATAATATGTGACAAGAATGCATGAACCACAATAAAAAGATACCATTTAAATTTTACAGTGCATACTTAATGCAATGTAGGTTTATACTAAAACAATAACACAAGTTTACAGGTTCAAGTATCAATAACAATGTTATAATTGCGTATGTAGCATCATAGTTGAAACTAACAACAACATACCTTTTACAGTTCCTTAATACTCAAAGAAATTTGTAAAAGTAATTGATGTCCAAAGCAATACACGTTTATTAACGTCAACAAAAAGACCGTCGTACACAATTACAGATGCAAATTCTCCTACGGATTTGTGCTGCTGCTTCAGTGCTTCTTGCGAAGCCTCTCTATCCTTCGTTCGTTGAGTTTATGACCACATAATTCAACGAAAAAGGGACTTGTTTGTTTGACTTATCCCAAAATTGGCCTCAGAACTTTTGATCCACTCTGTTTTCCCTTGGTATCCTTTTCAGGTTTTCAAATGATTACATAATTGTCATTACGTAAAAGTAAATATTTAGAATACAAGAAATGAATTATCTGCAAATATATGTGATTCTTCAGATTACCTGTTTCTTGTGATAGTTTATAGAAGTCTGTATGACTATTCCGACTCAGACAGAATGAATTAACGTTTAAGCGCTGCCCGAATAATTATGAAAAGAAAATATGGAATTATTATACGTAGTTAAGAATTTTTAATCTTGTATTTTCAGTCTTCATTGAACTCAAAATAATCATTTGATCCATTCTGTCTGTATAAATACTGTAGTGGCCCGAGTTACCATGTCATTCCGCTTGCTTCATTTAAATTATTTCCATTAATTTGAAGAGGCGCGCGTGTAGAAGCGGGCTTGTAGGAAAGTGTTTTATACACCATTCGCACTTCAGTCATTATGAAAATTTATAAATTTCATATTCTTTTTCGTTAGTTTGCTTTTCCTTATTTTAAATGTCACTGTATGACTGTTCTGATTCTTTTAAAGGCTGGAAATAATAATTAAATTAAAAGTGTAAAAGCTGCCCTAATCTTTAAGAAAATGAAACGCATTTACGTAGTTGAGAATTTTTAATCTTGCATTATCTTCTTAATTTATATCAAAATTATAACAACAACAACAACAGCAGTTTAATAATATTATTAATAATAACAATAATAATAATAATAATAATAATAATGAAATTCTTGTTGCAACCAAAATCGTTGCAACCCCGATATTAATTGTTGTTGCACCTCCGATATTAATTATTGTTGCAACCACGATATTAATTACAAGTTTAATTCAGAAGTTGTTAGTCTATTGATTAAGTTGACTTGTATATTTCTAAAATGTGTTTTTTTTTTTCAGATATCAGATATATTTCGATTAGAATCCCTACCACAAATTTGTAATTTTCGAACTTTCTTATCTGTGTTATGTAATCTGCAAAGTATTTGCTATTATCACCTAATTTCTGATTGTTTTTCATTCTTTTTTTTTCTTTTTTAACACATTAGTCTGTTACCACCCTAATCTCTCAACATATTGTCTATAGCTACAACTGTTATTCAATCGTACTTCAGTTTCTTGTAGTGTTTTTCTTTTAGAGTACATGCCTTAACATGAGGGAAAAATGGTTTAATCAAGACACGCGTTTGTGTATTCAATATTTTTATAGTGCATTACTTGCAAATTATTCTTCAGAAAGACTTTAATATAACGATTTAACAAAAGAGTCTTTGAAGAAAAAAATTGTTTGAAAACACCTATAATTGCACAGTCGTTTTAGGTATTTGACACACTTTTAATGCTTTTATTGAGCTTTAGAGAACGTATTAAAAGTTTGAAGATCAACTTTATCATCTACCCGGACAACACATTGATATCCTCCAAACATACAGTGGATATCATACTCAGAATAACCAATATCCTCCGAATGGTTAAAATTTCCCTGCGGACATTCACAAGATAGTCTTTGAATGTCAAGATATCACACTTACAGACGTTTTGTGGAAGACTTTTATGATGTTTTATAGACACTTGCATGATGGAGGAAGGTGGAATTAACTTAAAGATGAAGTCTAATGATCATGTGTGTCCTGTAAGAGAATCCAAAGACCTTGCTAAGAAGAGTGCAAGTTGGATAATTCGTGCACTGTATCCTCTGGATGTATAGTGAATAGTTTTCATAGAATGTGAGAAGTATAGGATCTACAGCAGCAATACAGCATGTCCTTAGGACAATTGTGGTTGTATAGGTAAGTCATTATTTCTTATTTTTCTAGTGCAGAAAAAACAAATGTATTATTGATGCCTTTTTCTATTTCTTATTAGAATACGTAGTTATGTTTGAAATAAACCTTAATAGCTTTTAAATCCTCTAACTTTAAAAAAAATTATAACGCAAATATAAGTGTTTTAAAAATAGAAAATAGAAAATTAAAGTAAACGTATAGATACAACTTGTGCGGTTATATACTTCTTACAAGAATTTTCTTTTAAACTCACTAGGTATTCTGTTATTTAACAATCAAAATTACCATCTCACATCATTTTTCAGTTCGCAATGAATCCATAAATTTTCCGTTGTATATATCAATATAATCTAATAAAGCTAATAACTGTTATGATAACAAAAAATCAGTCTTCTTACCTAATCTATCTTAATATCTTAAGCTCCCTCATAAGTAAAGGATCTAAGTCACTTTACGAACTACTTACATGAATATGCACGATATATAATTACTCGCTCATGAATGTCGTCTATAAAAGGAATTAGAACACAAATTTCTTTACCCAATTTTGAAAATACTCTCGGGAATTCATTGATTGATTTTCTTATGCATGAACTCGACATCATGGAAATAATCCTATTTGACAAGATAAATTGACACATAGCTGTTCTCCTATTAAATGAAAAATTATTTTTTATACTTGTTCTATTCTTATATATGTATATACGAGTCTAGTGCACTGTAAAAAATGAACAATGTTTCTTATTTTATGAAAATATACTATAACAACGAACGAAAATATAGTATAATCTTCTGAGTTATCCGAAATTCCGAATAGCGTGTTCCATTGTCTTTTGAATCCACAGAAACCAATACATTTCCAAAATTTAAAGAATTATTTATAAAAACAAAGTATTTTTAGCTGCCCGTATTTTTCAGAAACGTTTCCGAAGGGTTTTTATAGTGTATTAATTAGTGTCCTCAGCCTGGAATACCTGTTTTTCGAATGCTATCAATTCTCATGTAAACATTTTCATGCTCAAAAAATATGTTCAGCAGACAAACATGCAAAATTAACAGCGTTAACAATAACATTAAAATTAAGATTATTTATTTACTCTTTCATGTATAAATTAACTTATGCGCCTGAAAACGTTTACTTGAGAATGGATGACATTCGAAAAACAGTTATTCCAGGGTGAGGACATTAATTAATACACTATAAAAACCCTTCGGAAACGTTTCTGAAAAATACGGGCAGCGAAAAATACTTTTTTTTTATAAATAATTCTTTAAATTTTGAAATGTAGTTTCTGGGGATTCAAAAGACAATGGAACACGCTATTCGGAATTTCAGATAACTCAGAAGATCCTAATAATATTATAAATCTCATTGTGTAATATTATAAATCTCATTGTGTGCAAATATTAGGCTGAAGCCAGCGTCAAAATGGAGCATTTAATGATCCTGTACTTTTGCATATAGGTTGATTAAAATCCTCAAATTAACATAGGCTGGTTTTTGTTTATTTTATTCAAATATTTTCTTTAATAATTAAAAGTTTCATTATTTTCATAGAGAATAAATGGACATTTTTCCATACAATTTAACCATTTTACTTTATCGTTGCTAGGTGCTTTGATCGTTGCCACAAAAATAAAAACACGGAAAAATAATTTTTCCCCAACAACTAATTTTCAATTGAACGATTTTCACGTGAAAACTGAAAATTTAAAAAATTCAAAAGAAGGTGAATTTCCGTGATATTTGAAACAAAAATATGGAGTATTTGTTATTATACATGAAGTATGAATATCGGTTAAAATAAAAAGATATTTTTCTGTCAAAAACTGCGTTATAATTAGAAGGATAAGTGCAACAATAATTATATTATTAAAAAATAGATTTCGCTTGGACCATGGAACTATGAAAAGGATCCTCCTCGGCTTGGACAAATATGATGTCATAAATAAAACATGTATTTTCAAATATTCGTAATAATACAAGGAGCATGAATATCAATGTATAATGAAAGTAAATAGATAATGGACGTAATATTTAAAATGAAAACTGAAATATTTTTTATCGATACTGATTAATAATTAGCTTGAATACCAGTTACACACAAATGTGAGTTTTCCGCTAAAATTTACGTCCTGATTGCCAGAAAAAGAAAATTAACAAGAATTGTGCCATTTAAAAGAGATTTCTCTGAGGAAAAAGTGACGTCATATTTTAAATAAAATGGGAATTTTCAAATGTGTTTTAGAAGGAGCGTGAATCAATTCATTACATTAAGAATACAAGAATCGGTAAGTTTAGAAAGTAGATGAGTTTCACGTCATATTTAAAACGAAAAATTTAAATATATTTTTTTAGCTAGCGATTATTATGCATGAATATCAGAATATCAGTTACATACAGATGAGAGTTTTTTGCCAAAAACTACACCATGATTATTAGGAAAATAATAATAACTACGAATCTATTATATTAAAATCTGACCACCTGTTTGTATTTCGCAGAGGATGTCATAAACTCTCAGAATTTAAAAAAATGATTTAAATCCGAGATATGATTATTATTTTTTTTTTATATAAATTTAACGAAGTTGCTCTAAAAATGGCAACTAAATTATTCCAATTTTGTGGATAAAAAAGAAGAAATGAAACGGAATAATATATTTTTTCTCATTAAAATTGAAAAAAAAGAATTTATTTTCAATTTGAATAGATGGTGAAAGAAAAAAAAAATCTTGATTACAGTAAATTTTTTAAAAAATAAAAACGTATTTTCACATATTCAAACTTTATGAGTCAATTTATTCTGGAGAACAAATATCGTCTGTCAACATACTTTCCTTTAGAAATAAAGAATTTTTTTTTCAGTTGTAGTGTTGTAGTACAGCGCCTAGAATATAGGCGCTGTAGTTATAGATTAAATCAAGGAGGCAAATTTAAGCTCCATGCATTTAGGTCTACAATTATTGCTCCCTATTCACAAGAATTGAATTTAATGAAAAAGAATATACTATTTCCATTATCTTTGAAGGATGGCTATTAAAACGTTTCACAAAGGCGTTAAAAGTAAAATGGTTTACCAGGTAAACTTGACATATGTTTTTACACAATTTTATTTGGCCCGCCTTTTTTGTTGGTTGCAGTTTCCTTTTCGTGATTATTTGTCACAAAATTTCACTTTTTTAAAACTTAGTTATGTCAAGGCCTCTATAACATAGAAATACCGTATTGTCTCCAATGGAATGTGATCAAGAGTTAGTTAATTATTTACGTTTCTAATTATCGGGAATGAAATATTTTGCTTAATTAATGAATTTATTCTTATTTTAATGATACGTGAACGAAGTCACGGGTAACAGCTAGTTATATTATATTTTCGTTCGTGGTTATAGTATATTTTCATAAAATTAGAAACGTTGGTCATTTTTACAGTGTGTATGTATAAATGAGGCTTTTGCTTGTATCAATGAGTATTATATATATATGAGACTAGTGTATATGTATCATTGAGACTAGTGTATGTATTAATGTACAGTTCTGAAAAAAAAACCACCCTTAATAACTCTACCACAAATCATCGGATAAAAATCTGACTGGTACCAGTTGATTAGTAATAATGTCTACTAATTAATGCTATACTTAAATTTTGCTTAGGACATCGTCTGCGTATAAATTATACCAAATTTACTAAATACCTAATAATTACTAATACCTAAATCGGACATCATATTTGGATTTTTCGTTAAATTTTATCACCGTATAGCAAATGAAAAGTCAGTCGGTCAAGTAATTTGTAGTAATAGTATTTTATAGTGTTAATAGGAATTATGAAAGTTTGAAGTTCGAAACTTGTAATGTTAAATTCATTTTTAATCGTTGCAAAACGGATTGTAATGTTTTTTTTTTTTTTTTTTTTTTTTTTTTTTTTAACTCAAAAACTACTCGGTGGAATGAGCTGTAATTTTAAATTTTTATGTTTGAGGTTTCTAGAGATTAATTTCTATTTAAAAAAATGCATATGTTACAATTAAAAAGTACATCGAAATGTAATTTCAAAAAACTATTTTTGTTAATTAATTAATTTTCGTAAAAAACATGAATTGTAACCAGTGAATGTTTTAACAAAAATCGATTTCTAGAAGCTTCAAATATGTGAATCAAAAATTAGACCTAATTTCGCTAAGTCGTTTGTGAATTACGCTTTAAGAACTACCCACATTGTAAACTGTTTTACATTTAAAAAAAAAGAGTTAAAAAAAATAGAGAAATAAACTTTAAATTTGCATAAATCTCAAACTACCTGACCGAATGAATACCCGTGTGATATCCGAACACTAAAAACAACATTTTCAAAACAGAGCAAAAAATACTCAAATCTGAGCATGTCACATAGTCAAAATGGCTCCGAATCAACATTACTCAAGTTTGAAACATGTATATACTCATTTCTGAAAACATGCACACACTCAAGAATAAAACATCATATGCTCATATTTGAGTATGTCCATGTTTCAAAAATGAATATGGACTGATTTCTATGTGCTCATTTTTGAGTATTTCCATGTTTCAAAAACGACTTTGAACTGATTATAATCATTTTTGAGTATGTCCATGTTTCAAAAATGAGTACGAACTGACCTGTATGTGCTCATCTTTTAGTGGGCCCATCTTTCAATAATCTGAGTGTTTCTGGTATTTCAGAATTAAAAGCATTGGGTCGTCATATTTGAAACAACAAGTTTTATAACAAAATGAAAACATTGGTTTTCTCAGATTTGAAAGAGTCATTTTTCTCAGTGATGGTAACATTTACTACAGAATGCAAATATGATGTTAAAATTAAGTGTTAGCATTAAAATGAAAACAGCTTGATACAATTTCTTCATTAGACAACCTCCCATAAGCAAATTTTAAGTAGAACATTTATTACAAGACACTACTAACAATCGATTAATATATCAGTTCACATTTTTATACGATGATTTTTGGTAGATTGGATTATGGAACTTTTTTTGTTAGTCTCCCTTTCATTTGTTGAAAAAAAAGATTTGTTTTATCCACTTTATGTATATTATAAGATGTATGTGTATTATAAGATATTTGTAAGTGTGTAAGAAGTGTGTAAATGTGCAAAACGTACTCATATAAATAAAGAAGGGATATATGCAATGTATTAAGTATGATTATTCAGCGTAAAATTAATTTAAAGATTAAAAGTGTTTAATAATCTAAACGAAAAAACATAAAAAATTATATAAGGCGTTTATTTTCAAATCTTGTTTTTATCCTAAGCAAATTAAAAATATACGTATTCTGTACGGAAAGGGCAGTTTTAAAATTTAAATGAATATGCATTTTATGTTTTAAAATATCAATCAACATAAAATATAGAGTAACAAAAAATTATGTATATGTAGAAGTTTAGAATAATCAGTAAAAATTATTTTCAAAATAATATTTTATTTTAAAAGTAGCTTACAAGAAGCATTTGAAACAATCATAAAAAATTGTTCGATTATTTCATCATCACATGAAAGAATGATGCTTGCAATTCATTTATATTCTGTTTAATGCTTAATGCTGTTATTCAATAACTGAATAAAATGAATAGTTTTGTGATTTAATTTAAAAGACATTTTTTAGATATAAAAGGAAATCCCGCTGTTTAGACAATCATTAAATATTTAACGAGTTAAAAACACTGTATTAACTTGTCCGGTATTTTTTATTTTTTTTCTTTTAAAGAATATAATTAAAGCGCCTTCCCCCCCCCCCCCCCCCTTTACATTAGACACTATTAAAGATACTTTTTAAATGTACCAACAGAGTAAGATTTTGTTTGCAAATTTAAAGCATTTTTTTAATTCAAATTTAAACCATTTTGCTTTTAATTTAATCCAACAGCAAAGCATTTTTTTTTAAAATCAAAAACGTAACATTTTTCTTATATTCTTTAAGCGCATTTTTAAATACTGTTTGAAAGTTCTATCAAGTATAATTAAACAAAAAAAAATGCAAGTATTTCTAAAGAGATAAAAAATTATATAGATACAAAAAAAAAAAAAAAAAAAAAAAAAAAAAAAACTGGAAGATTAGAGGACTCAATAACGGTTAATTTATATTCGAAATAAACATTTATTCAAAATAATTATTTTATTTTGATGCAATTGAAACATTTATGAAAATCCGTTGGGAATATTTTATTCTTTTGATAAAACAAAATGCTTTCAATAAAAGTAAATTAATATACTTAAAGAAATACTCAAAGTTTTAACAAAATGCACAGTTTTGTGACGGATTTTAAATGATATTTTTAAAACATAAAAGGATGTTCCATTTATTATGTACTTAATGAGTTTTAACTCTATGTTAATTTGTATCGACAAACTTAACTTTTTATCTTTAAAGAAGATAATTAAAGTGGTTTTTCTTCATAGCCTTAGATACTTTTAAAGAATCTCTTTATATTATGGAGCAACACAGAATTAGTTTTTCCTATTTTAAGCAATATTTAACATCCAAAGTATTGATTTAATTTTAGATACATCATTTTTCTTTTATACTTTAAGTGCATTTTTATACACTGTTTCAAAGTTTTATCAAGTTTAATTAAACGGAAAAAAGAAGCACTTTTAGTGGAAGCAAAGATTTTGCAAAGCTTTTACAAAAATAAACTAAATTTAAAAAAAGAATCATTGCCTCAATCTTGACTTTGTTTTTTGTAAATATAAGCTAAACTGTGTATAATGTTTCAGATCGTGATTTTTATGATTTACTATTACAAGCAGAGATTTCATTTAGTAATGTGTTAGTGTAAATTTACAGCATTGTGGTATTTAGAAATTCTATGCTAATTAGAAAACATTATAGAAGTTTCGGAAATTTTAATGGACAACACGAAGTGATTCACATGTGGAGAATATATATATATATATATATATATATATATATATATATATATGTGTGTGTGTGTGTGTGTGTGTGTGTGTGTGTGTGTGTGTTTATGTAACTTAAAACTGTTCTCAAATCCAAATTGGCTATTTCCTGACATATTCCTGAATCTCTGAAACACATAAAACTGGCAAGTCCTTGTATTCGAAAATTATGAAATCGAATGGTTTCTTCATTTTTCGATAAACGCTAGATAATCTTTCAAAAAACTCCGTCAAAGTTTACCTTTGTCTTGACGAGACAGCCCGATAAAGGTTGTTATCAGACAACAATCGTTTATAACTTAAGATGTAATTATTTTATCGAAAAATAGAACAGTACCAAACAGACATACTTTTTCAAATCTAGGAAAATGTGTATCACTACGAACGAAAAAATACAATAACCTCTTCCGAGTTACCCACGATTCCGAAAAGCGATATTTATCTTAGAAACCCAGGAAACTGATATATTTTTTAGATTTAAGGAAAAATTTATAAAAACAATTTTTCGATTCTGTCACTGATTTTCGAAAATGTTTCCGAGTAGTTTTTATAATGTATTAATTAATTTTCTCAACACCCAGAATGTGGGTTTTTTGGCATGATATCAATTCTCGAGTAAACATTTTCATGTTCAACAAACATGTTTTACAAATAAACGTGATAAATTAACAGCATTGAAATTAACATAATATTAATATTATTTTGTTACTCTTGCATGTATAAATTTAATTACGCAGCTAAAAATGTTCCTAATTATCGATATAGTGGTTTCAGAAAACGGATAGAGTATAAAAACTATTCCTAACTATTTACGAAAATAAGTAAGAGTAAAATAAACTTTTATTTATTTATTTTTTAATTTTTTTTTTATAAATGATTTTTTAAATCTCGAAAATATATTGGTTTCAGAAGTTTCTAAAGATAAAAAAAACTTTTCGGTATTATAGGTAATTTGGAAGATGTCGTATATTTTCGTGATTATATTATATTTTCGTAGATTAGGAAACATTTGTCTTTTTTTTTTTTTTTACAATGAAATCTATTCGATATCAAATTACTTCAACTTACTTATCTAATCTCATGTAAACATTTTCATGTTTAACTAACAAACATGTTTTACAGATAAACATGATAAATTTACCGCATTACAATTAACTTAAATATTAATATTATTTTGTTACTCTTGCATGTATAAATTTAATTACGCAGCTAAAAATGTTCCTAAAAACCGATATAGTGGTTTCAGAAAATGGATTAATGCAGCATAAAAACTATTCGTAAATATTTACAGAAATAAGTAGCAGTAAAATAACTTTTTTTTATGAACTATTCTTTAAATCTCAAAAACATATTGTTTTCAGAAGTTTCTAAAGATAGAAAAATCTTTTCGGAATCATAGGTAACTTGGAAGATGTATATTTTCGTTCGTGATTATATTATATTTTCGTAGATTAAGAAATATTTGTCTTTTTTTTACGATGAAATCTATTCGATATCAAATTACATCAACTGACTTATCAATTCTCATTTAAACATTTTAATGTTTAACAAACATGATTTACAGATAAACGTGATAGATTCACTGCATTAAATTTACCATACATATTAATGGTATTTCGTTGCTCTTGCAGACATAAATTCAATTACGCAGCTAAAAATGTTCCTAAAAATCGATATAGCGGTTTCAGAAAACGGATTAATGCACTATAAAAATTACTCGTAAACGTTTACGGAAATCAGTAGTTATAAACTATAAACCTGCTCGTATTATGCTGTTGCGTTTATAAAAAGGGTCTATAAATGTTCACAAAGTTTCCTGGTGAAAATATATATTTTTTAGAACAGGCTTTAATTTTAAATGAAAATCATGCAGCTCTGCATTAATTTTTGTAAAAATTAACTCTTTTATTTGAAATATAGTTTCATTATGTTTTGTTCAGTAAAATTCAACAACAATTTTTCTGCTGTGTGAATTTTTTTCCAGTATTTTTTATGCAAATATATGCATTGTTATTGGCATATGTATTGGCATATATATTGGCTTCAACTTTTTTTTGAATAAGTTTACATCTATATCACGAAAAATTTCAACGATCATTTTAATTATGATTAAAATATGTTTAAAACATTAAAAAAAAACGTTGTATTATTTGATTTGTCTACATTTATATAACACCTGCCCCCCCCCCCCCCCTTTTTTTTTAAATCTTTAATAATTTCGAATTTTTTGGAAATGTGTTTTATAGATCGCTGTAAAATCTCAGTGTTGTGTAAAATATTTATGATATGTTATTTCAAAAATTTAAACCAATTCAAATGAATATTTATTTAAACCGATAGAGAACATTTTCAGATTACTCGTTTCCGATTTTAAAGAAATATCACTAAAAAAATTTTTACATATATAGATCAGGAAATTTTTGATCGAAGAATAAAAAAACGCATACAATCTTTATTAAATCTCAATTATTTTATTATTTATAATATATATATATATTATATATTTTCTATTTTATATAATATATATTTTTTTCTTTTATTACTTATTTATATTTATTTTATTAGTATGGTTATTTTTACTTTCAGTTAACAATCGAAATTTTAAAAATATATGAATCAGAAAGGCTTATTAAAGTAAACGAAGTGCTTGAAGCATTTCTTGTTATGAGACCTGTCTGTGATATTTTTGTAAAATTTGAAAGCGTAAAATTGTCCTCATCTTAAAATAATTATACGAATGGGTTCATTAAACGTTAACAACGATAATACTGTAATATTTGAATGAAAACAAAATAATAGAAAAACAAATCAATTTTATAAGCAAAGTTATAAAATATGTTTAGAGCATTTTAAGTAAAAAAAAAACTGAAATGACTCCGTTTGCCTTTCTAATTACTGGTAAACATGCATCAGGCAAAATTTATGAAACACTTTTCAACACTAACAGGATATTATTAAGAAATTTCATTTTCTAATAGCATTAAATGACATATCTAAATAAGCAACTTAAAAAAAAAAAAAAGAAAAGAAAAGAAAAAAGAAACACAACTCCGCAAGAATTGATTTTAAGCAATTTCTGTTCATTTGTGGTAATTAAACGTTAACAACGATAATACAGTAATATTTGAATAAAAAACAAAATAATAGAAAAACAAATCAATTTTATAAGCAAAGTTATAAAATATGTTTAGAGCATTTTAAGTAAAAAAAACTGAAATGACTCCGTTTGCCTTTCTAATTACTGGTAAACATGCATCAGGCAAATTTTATGAAACACTTTCCAACACTAACAGGATATTATTAAGAAATTTCATTTTCTACTAGCATTAAATGACATATCTAAATAAGCAAATTAAAAAAAAAACACACACAACTCCGCAAGAATCGATTTTAAGCAATTTCTGTTCATTTGTGGTAATTAAAGGTTAACAACGATAATACAGTAATATTTGAATGAAAAACAAAATAATAGAAAAACAAATCAATTTTATAAGCAAAGTTATAAAATATGTTTAGAGCATTTTAAGTAAAAAAAAAAACTGAAATGACTCCGTTTGCCTTTCTAATTACTGGTAAACATGCATCAGACAAATTTTATGAAACACTTTTCAACACTAACAGGATATTATTAAGAAATTTCATTTTCTAATAGCATTAAATGACATATCTAAATAAGCAACTTAAAAAAAAAAAAAGAAACACAACTCCGCAAGAATCGATTTTAAGCAATTTCTGTTCATTTGTGGTAATTAAACGTTAACAATGATAATACAGTATTATTTGAATGAAAAACAAAATAATAGAAAAACAAATCAATTTTATATGCAACATTATAAAATATTTTTAGGGCATTTTAAGTAAAAAAATCTGAAGTGACTCCATTTGCCTTTCTAATTACTGGTATACATGCATATGGCAAATTTTATGAAACACTTTCCAACACTAACAGGATATTATTAAGAAATTTCAATTTCTACTAGCATTAAATGACATATCTAAATAAGCAACTTAAAAAAAAAAAAAAAAAAAAAAAAAAAAAAACAACTCCGCAAGAATCGATTTTAAGCAATTTCTGTTCATTTGTGGTAATTAAAGGTTAACAACGATAATACAGTAATATTTGAATGAAAAACAAAATAATAGAAAAACGAATCAATTTTATATGCAACATTATAAAATATTTTTCGGGCATTTTAAGTAAAAAAATCTAAAGTGACTCCATTTGCCTTTCTAATTACTGGTATACATGCATATGGCAAATTTTATGAAACACTTTCCAACACTAACAGGATATTATTAAGAAATTTCAATTGCTACTAGCATTAAATGACATATCTAAATAAGCAACTTAAAAAAACACACAACTGAACAAGAATCGACTTTAAGCAATTTCTGTTCATTTGCGGTAATATATGTGAAATCTGTCCGGGCAGCTTGTATATGATCTGCAGAATTTATACACTCAAAATTAAATTAGTTTAAAAATGCATACCACAACATATGCATTTCCAGCAATTTTCGATCTTAGTCAGTCGTTAACCGAATTACTTTGTGTGTTTCTCTAAATAAACGATAAATGCTATTAATTCCATACTGTATAGAAAACAGGGATTTCGTTATGCTTGAAGTATCATAACATCATTAAAATGATGCAAACGATTTTTACCCATAGATCAGAATGCAATACAAATCCTTTTGTTCCTCCTTGTGAACGAACTGTAAATGCTACGAACTTCATTTCTAATCCCAAACATTCTATAGTAAACCTGAATAACATATAAAAATTTCATGGCAATCCATACATATTTACGAAAATTGGAGCACAGACAGACGGACAAACTGAATTCATAAAAACTTTTCAACTATGTTGGAAAATATTAAAAAAAGAGAATGCTTATAAATTTTTGACACAGTGGAATCGAACACCAGACTTCCCATTTTGAAACTGGAAACGTTACCTCAAATACACTAATGCTTTATTAAATCGCTGCAATATTTTTACCTTATATTCTGTCATACTTCCTTGGTAAATTTATCTATAGAATCGGGCGAAAAATGGTTTTAAAATGTGATTAAATACCCAATCTGCCTATCAAGATTTACAAAAATCTACACTGTTCTTGCGACAATAGTCTATTACTCTATAACATATTCGCCAAATGGGGTCTCAGTCAGAATTTCCGTTTAGGATTTATCGAGTTCACATACTACACGCTCAGAAATACTTCCTTCAAATCACGGCATATTTCCGTTATTTGCATAACGTCCGTTTATTTTGTCTCTGTTACAGGAATGAAATATCCGCCAATTGAAGAAACTTTCGTCTGCTTTTTTCAGGAGAGAAATTTTCCATTATTTGAAGAAACGTCACTTATAAAAAACTATATATTTACTTGTACTGCCATCTGTGGGTTATTACTGCGGAATTTATTATTTGATACATCTTATGAATAATTTCTGGCTGACCTTGGGGTTGATCCAGGGACTTAACTGCCTTGAGTCCAGTATCATAACCAATTAGCTAGCGGTCACTTGAAGGGAGAAGAGTTTGAAATGATGATAGGGATTTTCTTCAAATGGGTGCTTGGGGCTTAAAAATGTTGGGGTTTAGAAAGCTAGCAATTTTGAAGTTAACTGTGGAGATATTTCGTCATTATAAGATGACAGTTGGGATTTTAACACTTTAGTATTAACAGGGGTTAAAAGCATGAATTATAAATATTTTTAATTTGATTGTTAGTTGTAAAATATGAATATTATATTTTTAATTAAATTCGAGAAGAAATGTTTGCTTTTTTGAGTAAAATCGATTTTTTTTCAACAACTATATATTTTTTAAATGTGTTCATTTAGAATATATTTTAAATGCGAGTATTTTTTTATAACTTAAAAAAATAAATTGCGAATAATTTTAAATGAATGAGAAAATTAACTGTTACTTTTTTTTAATTCGGAAGTATTCTTTTTTGTTTTTTACTTTTTTTGAGTAAAATAAATTTTTTGTCCCATTTAATTTAATATATATATATATGTGTGTGTGTGTGTGTTACGGTCAATATGATTAATTCAGTCATTATTAATAATAACCGGATTAATCATATTGACCGTAACATATATATATATATATATATATGTATATATATATATATATATATATATATATATATATATATATATATATATATATATATATATATATATATATATATATATATTAATTTGTTTGTTTAGAATATATCTCAAGTGCGTATATTTTTTATTAACTTTAAAAAATAAATAATAAATAATTTTAAATAAATGATTTCTTTTTTTTTTTTTTTTTTTTTTTTTTTTTTTAAATTTGAAAGCATTATTTTTGTTTCTCTTGTTTTTAAATACATTAGAAATTTTAATTTATTGAATTTTTCGTTTTTCATTTTAAAAATAAATTTGAACTTTAGTATTAATAGAGCCAATACGCATGCGTGCAAAGGGTAAACGGAATTGTTTCCTGTTCTTCGGACTTTCGGGAAGAATTTACGCAAAAAAAAAAAAAAAAAAAAAAAAAAAAAAAAAAACACGTTTTCTATGAGTACGGAAATTATTTGTAGAAACATTAGGAATAATTTAGTGTATAAAGACGAGTTTTTCTGACAGGTTAGTCATTATTAGAACACTTTCCTTACACTATATGTTTCAAAAATAAAAATTAATTTAAATTACCCAAGTAAACGTTTTATCTTAACTGAACCGATGAGTGAACAAACCCTAAATAACTATGTGAAACCAAAGGTTTCTGAAAAAGAAAAATAGAAACCTAAACTTTTTCTTTGGGGTTTTATTAAAACATTATTTATTGGAATCGGAGAAAATACTTGTTCATATTTTCTATAACACAGGGTTATTATAATCTGCATTTTATATCGTATTTTATATCACGTTAAGTTTCCTTGTAACAGTCATGTCGCTGTTGTTGTTGGTGATCAACGCTAGCTAGTTGGAAATGAGCACAAGTTGCGTGAAATCAAATAACTTTTATTTTAAATCTTAAGAAGGGCAGGGTCTTGAGAAAAGCTCTGCTTAATTTTCCTTAGTCGAAAGAAAACAAATTCTCAAAATATACTTCTAATAACAATATCAACAAAAGATAACTTCTAAAATATCACTTACGAATTAGACGAGGCGTCAAAACGAGCTACCTTCAGCAAGATTCACGTAATTTTGCAGTATTGCCGTATAGCAGGAGCCAGTTACAGAGCAAGTTACAAATCCCGTTGGTGTCGCTTGCTCAAAGAATACGGCCCGAGAATAATTGTGCCTGCAATGCCGCACCACACAGTAACTTTGAAATCGTATAAAGGTACTGGTGCCACAGCGTGTGCATTCATGTCTGCCCAGTGCACACAATTTTTGGTGTTGACGTTGCCAGTTAAGGTGAAGAGTGCCTCGTCCATCCATAATATGTGAAGAGGCCAGTCGTTATCTCTATCATATCGGATAAGAAATGCATTAGCAAAGTCTATACGTTGTTGATGGTCCCCCACTTCCAACATCTGGACGCGCTGATACCAGTAAGGAAACATGCGGATTACAGAGCGCAGTAGCTTTAGGACCGTTGATTTCGGTATATCCAATACACGAGATGCACCTCTTGTAGTTTGCATGTGTCCTGTAGTCACTATGTGATGCACTTCCATAAGAGTATCCTCAGGAACAGTTGGTCGTCCAGATCGTGGTCTATCACAGGTGCAGCCAGTTTCTTTGAATTTCTTTACTAAATCACAAAGAGCTTGCGGGCTACATGGGCCACGTATTTGGCGATGGTTTCGACGGTAAACACGCAAGGTTTTCGCAGCATTCATCCCATTTTGATAATAGAGTTTTACCAATTCACCACGAACTGTCACTGGAAGAGTCATTTCGTCGGCATGTGCTTGCTCCCGACTGAAGAACTAACATTCCCACCCCACTTTTTATCCGTTTTCTACGCTGACTATCTGGCGAACAGCGTTCCGTGATTGGTGTTTTGCCTCTGTCATATGCAAATTTCCTTCGTGCGCCCTGATCGTGTGTTTCTTTTGGCCGTTCGCAGAACTGTTTTTGTGCGTGCATAACGCGTCCGCTTATTGCGATACACGTACCCTTCCAACGCTCTTTAGGGTTTTCACATGCGCTGAGCATTTTGCGATGAAAAAAAAAATTTCGAGTTTTTGTAGCTATAACCGTAACCGTGAGTGCCAATTTGTTGCCGTTCACAGAATACCGAGCTCATACCTGTGAATAACTATATCTGAAATCTCATCTCGATCGGTTGAACGGACCGGCCGCTAGATTTCAATATATCGGCAAAGTTTTGTTATGACCATCCTGTATATATACATATTGGATCACTAAAGCACTAGACAGGAAACAATGGAAAAATCTGGGGGAGATCTACATCCAGCAGTTGATTGAAAACGGTTGATGATAATGATTTTGAAGACGTCGTGCTTATTCTTAAAATCTGATACAATACGAATAAACACAAGTCTTCTATAATGACTTTTTCTTCAATTAATAACCACAATACTGCGGGTATGGTCAGTAGCATTTCATCTCACATTTAGGAGCCTCCTCTATAAGGTAATGGACCATATTCGTCACGCACTTTATATTAAATTCTTACCATTCAAAAAAAAAAAAAACTGACGTTTTAAATGTATAATAAAATTTCCTTTATATGATAATACTTTTTTATAATATATAAACATATGAGTGCGAAAACCTCAGTGCTGTCATCGTTATTACCTTTATAGCAGATTTCGGATTTTACAGAAGTTTTAATATGTATCATAGCTTTAAAGGGATTTTCACACCGTGTTTCTATTAGCCGTAGGGATATTTATTCGCTTGTTGTTATCAATTAATTTAATAATATTTCAAAGTCAATAGTATTTTAAAATACCAGTCTAAAATTTTCTAATTAACAGTGTTTGTTTTAGAGAACAAATTCATTGCACTAAGTTAATTAAGTTTAAATTGTTAGGTACTGTTCAGAGAATACTATTCTAAATTAGCGAAATAGTGTTCTTATGTGTTTTATGATAATCCCTCCTATTCAAATATAGAATAACGTACACGAGATTTGAAACTCTACTAATATTCACTAACAAATAGCGAGAGTTGGATATGTAAAAATAGAAATTCTAAAGAGAATTACATATCATATAAAATGTAACTAATTTAGCAATTGACTAATGAGAAGCCCAGCTTCGTTTCTGCAACAGCATTGAAAATTGTTGATTTTACAACCATTTATTTTCACTTGTTAAAGTTTAGTAGTTTTCAAAATAAATAATTTATTGATAGCTGAAACAGTAATATTGTACTTCACCTTTAAATTCAGCATATTTTCTCAAAAATATAGAAAACAGTTTATTTTAGTTGTTATGCTCTATGACAAATTATACATAGAATAAATAAATAAATACAGATGATATTGTTTTTGTTATGAAGATAATATCAGCTGCAACAGAATATTTTTACAAACAATGCAATGTAGCTAAACAATCGGTGTACTGCTTAAAGCTATAGGGATGTATTGATTTATTCTTTAATAATTATGAACAGGAAAAATTATGAACATAAGACACAAATCCACAGAGTATTTTTCAAAACAGTTTTCTTCACATTCTTCCTATTTATTCAACTTTATTATTTATTTTCATTAAGATTTAAAATATTTAGTTCTTCTATTAATCTTTTGGGAATGAGTAATATCATTACCTGGAAATTGGGTCAATTTAAAAGGAAACTCAAAATTCAACTTCAAAAGTAGCTTTGAAAGTATTTTGGTCACTCCGGGAACATAAATTACCTTTTAATATGATATAATTACTTATTCAGCAATGGTTTAAATGTACATGCATTTCTCAAGGTTCTCGCGGGACCTTTAAATATTTTAAAAATATGTTACTTGGCATTGTTGCTTTTCTGCAGCATCATTTTATGTAATGCAGAAATGACCTTGTGACGGCCATTGATGTTAGTAATAGTGAACCAGGCCGTTCAGTCGTAAAAGGAGAGTACCAGAGGTAAGGTTTAAAAATAGGTTTATTGAAACTTAATCGGGCTAGGATTTGAGAAAAGGACACTACTAATTTTTCCTTACTCCAAAAATAATTCAACTTTCCCCAAGCTGTAGTAAGTAAAAAAAAATGACTTTAATATATTAAATATAAAGACTCAAAACGAATTATGCAAGTGATAGTATCTATTGATGCCGAGAGTTTTTCAAAAAATACATGTTGCTTTTAGCAACAAGTCAAAAAATGCGAAAAATATAGTTATCTGGATTTATGAGTATGTAACTCGCTACAGAGAGAGAGTCGGTAATTAGAAAAAGGAGAACAATGATTAAAACATTTTCAAGATATTTAAAAAGGATGTATAATTTTTTTTTCTATTACCAAAGAAATTATCTATTTCATTTTAAGACATTTTAATTACTTTCAAAAGTTTCTTTATCATGATTACTTTGTAAACATATTTTTTACCAAACATCTCATTGCGTGCGTATATTAGATTTTTGCTCATAACGACCTCTTCAACATATTTGTCTAGGCTGTTAAGTACTTAAGCATTTAAATGAGCAACGAGTCTAATATTTAAAACAATTCTATAAAATACTAGCTGTTGCCCATGACTTTGTTCACCTAACATTGAAAGAAGAATAAATGCATTAATTAAGCAAAATATTTCACTCCCGATAATTAAAAACGTAAATAATTAACTAACCCTTTATAACATTTCATAGAAGACAATACAGTATTTCTTTGTTATAGGGGTATTGACATAATTCCATTTTTAAAAAGTTTAATTTTCTGCCAAATAATCTGGAAAATGAAACTGCAACCAATAAAAAAAGAAGGCCAAATAAAATCGTGGAAATCGAGACGGATTGGGTAAAATGAAATGTCAATTTTACCTGATAAACCATTTTACTTTTAACGACTTTGTGAAACGTTTTACAGCTACCCTCCAAAAATAATTAATTGGAAATAGTATACGCTTTTTCTTTAAATTCAATTCTTGTGAATAGGGAGCAATAATTTTTACACATAGATGCAAGGAGCTTAAATTTGCCTCTTTGGTTTAATCGATAGCTGAAACAAATCTTGATAATGACAATATGTTGACAGACGATTTTTGTTCTGCAGAATAACTTGATTCATAAAGTTTGAATAGGTGGAAATATGTTTTTATTTTTGGAAAATTTTACTGTAATCAAGATTTTGTTTTCACCATCTATTCAAATTGACATTAAATTTATTTTTCAGTTTTCATGAGAAAATGGCGAGCAAAATATATTAATCGGTTTTATTTCTCTTTTTTATCCACAAAAATGGAGTAATTTAGTTGCCGTTTTTAGAGAAATTTCGTTAACATTTACAAAAAGAAAAATATATTAATATATTGGAATTTAATTCAAAATTTTAAATTTTGAGAGTTTATATAACATCCTTCAATGAATGATAACCGGTTGTTAACTAAATCGCGTTGCGTTCAATAACCTAAGAGGAATAGTTGCGAAATACAAACAGACGATCAGATTTTAATATAATAGATTCGTGTTAATTTTTCTTTTCCTGATAATCATGATGTGAAGTTTGGCAGAAAAGTCTCAACTGTATGTAACTGATATTTTCATGCGTAATGATCAGTGTAGTTAAACAAATATTTCAATTTTTCTTTTCGTTTTAAATATGGTGTGAAACTCATCTGCATTCTATACTTAATCATCCTTGTATTTTGAATGTATAAAATTGATTCACGCTCATTTAAAAACATAATTGAAAAATCCCGTTTTATTTCAAATATGACGTCACTTTGTTCCCAGAGAAATATCTTTTTAATGATATAATTCTTGTTAATTTCTTTTCCTGCAATCATAACGTGGATTTTGGCTGAAAACTCACATCTGTATCTAATTGACATTCAAGCATATTAATTAATAGCGATAAAAAATATTTCAGTTTTTCAGTTTAAATATGACATCATTATCCATCTACTTTCATTATATATTTATTTTCATGTTCTTTGTATTATTAAGAATATTTAAAAATGCATATTTTATTTCTAATATGACGTCATATTTGTCCAAGCCAAGGAGCATCCTTTTTTAGTTCCCTGGTTCAAAAATCTTTTCTTAATAATATAATTATTGTTCATTTTTTTCTTCTAATTATAGCGCAATTTCTGTTAGAAAACCTCTTCTCAACGTAACCGACATTCATACTTCATATATAATAACAAACACTTCATATTTTCTTTTCCAATATTACGGCAATTCATATTCTTTTCAATTTTTTTAAATTCACCTTTTTCACGCGGAAATTGTTAAATTGAAATCTAATTGTTGGGGAAAATAGTATTTCAGGATTTGTATTTATTGGCAACAATAATGCTTAGCAACGTACAATGTTTACCATAATTTTTACAGGAGAAACATATATTGTTTCTCTATAAACATAATGAAATTTTGAATTAGTTAGAAAAATATTTGAAAATTATAAATAACACCTACCCTATGTTCATTTCTTGGTTATAATCCAACTATATGCAAAGATACATGACCATTAAATCCTCCGTTTTTACTTTTACGTCAGCCAAACATTTACACACGCAATCGCATTTATAATGTTATTAGGATTTCTCCTATTTTTACTTATACGTTCAGTATTGTATCTTGTATTTCTGTACCGTTGCTTAATGACTGGTGAACCTCTTAACGTCATAT
The DNA here is from genome assembly GCA_963931845.1 of Maratus michaelseni. Classification (NCBI taxonomy): domain Eukaryota; kingdom Metazoa; phylum Arthropoda; class Arachnida; order Araneae; family Salticidae; genus Maratus; species Maratus michaelseni. Next base: position 273,900,496 of record OZ007591.1, on the reverse strand, counting down.
AGAATATACTCAGAAATGGGTGAAAATAACGTGCCTGGCAATAACTTATTTTGACAAAGTATTTCGAAATATCGGTTACTTATTTTTCATGGCAATAATAATGCATCTCACTAATACACAGAGATCGAATTGGCTGTAGAGAAATTATCTACGTGCATGCGATTTTCCTCGCAATGCAATCGTAGTTTTGAATATTTTCTTAAGAATATAAATTAATATTCGATGCGTTTATAATATCGACCTTCATTCATTGAGAGATCGATAAAATGACAACTATAAGTGTGCTTGGGAAATAAACACTTGAGATTCTGCGCCAGACAGGCCACTTGACTGGCACATATGCTATGTACTGCACCTCAAGGCACTTGGTCAAGAAAACGGTGTCGGGCCCCGTAAGTCATGATCCTTCATGGATTGAAACACCGCACAGTGGAGTATTTGGGGCAAAATCCAGGCCAAAATTAATTTCCATATGTTTTAAAGTTAAAACCATTGTTGTTGACTTATTATTAGTAAATACACTTAATTAACGTTATATAAACATAAATGTGTGCATTTAAATAAATAAATAAATAAATAATACAATGTTTACTTAAGTGTTTACTGTTTATAAGAAGAAGTTAATTTTTGATTGGTTTGTTTTATTTACAAGTAATGTTTAATTAAATGTGGTTAATTTAACTACACATAAATGTTTAATTATTTATAAAACCAATACATATAATATATATATATATTACTTGGATATAGTATTTACCAAAGTTGAGCCTCTATAGTATACAGAAGCTGGTTTTTGAGTACTTTTATAGTAGATTTGCTGTCCTCCTAAAAAACATTGATATCTAAAAATGGCAATATGGAGAAGTTAGCTATCAAAATCGGATATGAAAGTGATCGTAAATTTTAGTACATTTACGTTCTTCGAAATAACCCTAGGTTCCCCTCCTGAAAGGAAACAGTCCACAGCAAACATAAAACCAGTATAATCAAAGACGCATAATCCCGTGAAAACTTTTTTTTATTTCCGGACACATCGACACATCTGGAAAGGGCGAGGGTGGTGCTCTTTACGCCTCTAAATAATCGACCTTCTTGTTCAACAGTTAGAGAAGATCTGATCTAATTTTTCAGATACATTTTCACGAACACATAAATGAAAATATGCCAAACTCTACATTTTCTCACCAGGCACTCGAGGTTTTTTTTTTTTTTTTTTTTTTTTTTTTTTTTTTTTTTTTGAGAAAGCCAGACATGTGTTAGCAGTGAACACAAAAATGTTGATATTGCATATCTCATGCAGGAATCAATTTATGAAAACGGCGCCTGCATTTAACACAAGATACGAAGAAAGACAAAACAGCATATGTTAAGGTCATCTGCAGTACATTAAAATAACGAATTGAAACCACAGAGAAGTAACGTACTTTTACTGTTACAGTGAAAAGTCTGGGAAAATTTCATGTACTAAAATTTACGATCACTTTCATCTCCAATTTTGACAGCTAACTCCATCATACATTGTTGGTCCCGTGAATACAGGAAACTAGTCTTTAAGTTACGATCGACACATCTGGAAAGGGCGACGGTGGTCCTCTTTACGTCTCTAAATAATCGACCTTCTTGTTCAACAGTTAGAGAAGATCTGATCTAATTTTTCAGATACATTTTCACGAACACATAAATGAAAAAATGCCAAACTCTACATTTTCTCACCAGGCACTCGAGGTTTTTTTTTTTTTTTTTTTTTTTTTTTTTTTTTTTTTTTTTTTTTTAAGAAAGCCAGACATGTGTTAGCAGTGAACACAAAAATGTTGATATTGCATATCTCATGCAGGAATCAATTTATGAAAACGGCGCCTGCATTTAACACAAGATACGAAGAAAGACAAAACAGCATATGTTAAGGTCATCTGCAGTACATTAAAATAACGAATTGAAACCACAGAGAAGTAACGTACTTTTACTGTTACAGTGAAAAGTCTGGGAAAATTTTATGTACGAAAATTTACGATCACTTTCATCTCCAATTTTGACAGCTAGCTCCATCATACATTGCTGGTCCCGTGAATACAGGAAACTAGTCTTTAAGTTACGATCGACACATCTGGAAAGGGCGACGGTTGTCCTCTTTACGTCTCTAAATAATCGACCTTCTTGTTCAACAGTTAGAGAAGATCTGATTTAATTTTTCAGATACATTTTCACCAACACATAAATGAAAATATGCCAAACTCTACATTTTCTCACCAAGCAATCGAGGTTTTTTTTTTTTTTGAGAACGCCAGACATGTGTTAGCAGCGAACACAAAAATGTTGATATTGCATATCTCATGCAGGAATCAATTTATGAAAACGGCGCCTACATTTAACACAAGATACGAAGAAAGACAAAACAGCATATGTTAAGGTCATCTGCAATACATTAAAATAACGAATTGAAACCACAGAGAAGTAACGTACTTTTACTGTTACAGTGAAAAGTCTGTGAAAATTTTTAGCTAGGAAGAAATGATTACTTTCGAGATTAAAGAATAAAAAGATTTTGAATACAGACATTAATTCACATAGAGAAACTTTAAGATAGAAAAATTAAATTTTAGAATAAAACATAAAATATATATGATTCTATATCATAGGCAACAATATGCGTAACATTTTGTTTTTAAACTTTGCCTTCAAAACTATAACCAATACGATTATAATTTTGAAATGGTCCGATAAACCCCGACACAGCTTTAAAAAGCTTTGAATATATTAGATAATATATTTCAATAAATATATTTCAATAAATTAGATCTAAAAAGGCTTAATATTAATCCAGTTTAAATGTTAATTATTTTTTATTATATGGAAAGTAAAATTATTTAATTGCACGTGTCAAAGTATACATTTAAACACAATAACAAAGCTGAAACATAACAAAAAAACACGTTTTCTCTCAAAGAAGCTTTCCCTTCAACTGAAGATAGGAATCACTGGATATAAATCATACTCCTGAAATACACATACATCGATGCACCAGTTAGTCAGCTATTATAAAATATGCTTTTTCCAATTTTTGAGCAAATTTTAATTTCTGCCTTTTTGGACAGGATTTTGCATCAAATACTCCAATGTGCGCCGCGGAGTTCAGTTTCAGTTATGTTCATAATACAATTTATGGGATTAAAAAATAATCTGTTAAAAATATATAAGCAAATACTGATGTTCTATATGTTTTTCACCGATAAAAATAATAGTCGATGAAATCGCACATAAAATAGATAGCATATTCCTAACTTTTGAATCGTAACAGAATATTAAATTAGAGAATATTTAATAAATTTTATTTCAAAAATGAAAATTTGACGTGATATGAAGAGGAATATAATTAGGTGCATTTAACTCTGTTTCTGTGACTTTCGGGTATATACGAATGGATACAAAAATCAGCTATTTCAGTTGTGTTTATAATATAAATTATGAGATTAAAAAATAATCTGTTAAAAATATATAAGCAAATACTTATGTTCTATATGTCTTTCATCGATAAAAATAATAGTCGATGAAATCGCACATAAAATAGATAGCATATTCCTAACTTTTGAATCGTAACAGAATATTAAATTAGATAATATTTAATAAATTTTATTTCAAAAATGAAAATTTGACGTGATATGAAGACGAATATAATTAGGTGCATTTAACTCTGTTTCTGGGACTTTCGGGTATATACGAATGGATACATAAATCCGCTGTTTCAGTTGTGTTTATAATATAAATCATGAGATTAAAAAATAATCTGTTAAAAATATATAACCAAATACTGATGTTCTATATGTTTTTCATCCATAAAAATAATAGTCGATGAAATCGCACATAAAATAGATAGCATATTCCTAACTTTTGAATCATAACAGAATATTAAATTAGAGAATATTTAATAAATTTTATTTCAAAAAGGAAAATTTGACTTGATATGAAGACGAATATAATTAGGTGCATTTAACTCTCTTTCTGTTATTTTCGGGTATATACGAATGGATATATAAATCCGCTGACTGCGGCATTCCAGTTTATATTTGGAGCTTAAAAAAGCGTTGCTTCCACTGCGAGGATTGAGTATAATCACGAAGCACTAGATTCCAGCACCAGAAGTCCACGTGTCTTTGGAAATTCTAAGGACTTTCCCCTTCTCCATTAATTAACGCAATGAAATGAATAAAACCTATATAGCATTCTTGAATTTAGGAAAAAAGAATTATCGACGAACAGCACTAAGCATTTTTATGCATTATATCACAATCAATGATGCTGATACGAATCATTCCGCCAGTGCGGATAGTTCCAACTTGAAACATCGAATTACAGTACTTAAGGGATGCAAATTTTAATTGAGTATCCCTCACAACCAGAAATAAATAATTAATACGGAACCATAGCATTATATGCAATTATGGCTATTTTTTATTTAACAATTTATTATTTAGCAACTGAAAGAGCTCTTTTAAAATCAGAAATGCCTTGCTTATATTTGTAAGCTATACACTCAATCCAAAACAAATCCCCATAGTATTTGAGCACAAAATTATCACAGAGAGATGCCAGAGGTATCGCTCTACAAGAATTTATCACTTCTTTCTGAATATGAAAAGAATTTTTGAAATAGGAGGTTATATACATTTTATAAATTGTAACAACTTTGGTTTTTCAAATGGTAACACCCACTTTTGACACTATATTTCAGTTCCTTGGATCAGCCCAGAGAAATGTACAGTTTATGTACTTTTTCTTAAATGTTCATAGTGTTATAAAAGAAAATATATTAACGGTTAATCTATAAATTTAGAAAACAATTACTACTTTACCAGCAAAAGCACCAAGAACATTCAATTAGTTCTATAAATTTCTTTAAAAAAGAAAAGAAAAGAGAAACAAAAAGAAACAAAAAAAGGAAGAGACATCATTACACCCCTGAAAACGCCTAAGCCCTTTACTTAAAACATAATTATGCGTCATATCAGACTGCGATAAACATTTAAAATTTTTGTATTATAAGAAAAACTATAAAGAAAGTAATTAGAAAATTTATGAAAAAATATACTAAAGCATAATACCTTTAGTAATTTTGCATGGCTCTACCAGTAAACTTTAGTAGAATCAATGTGAGTACGAAGGTGTGAACACAATATGATATAAAAAATACAAATTTCAATGGAAAACGCACAACACATTTAAATATCCAATTTCAGAAATTACCACCAATAGTCGGGAAAGTGTTCGAATCCTTTTGTGAAGACCTGTATATGACCTACAGATTAGTATATATATATATATATATATATATATATAGTAATTAAAAACGTGAAAATTTTTAAAGTTAATCATAATTTACTACTTATTACTAAAATAAGTGTAAAATAAAATAAAGGTTTTTAAAGCATTATAACCCTTCTATAGATGTTATAATTTTCGTCGGAGTACCGAGTGCTTTCGACCAGAACCTGGCCATCATCAAGAGGCCGAAAATGAGAAAAAATTCTGTAACTCCCGGTATGCACGCAGGCCAAATATCAGAAGGCGAACCCAAATATGAAACAAGTGGGCAAGTGTGATCGAAGATCGGGCAAAGGGTTTCGTTTAATATTTGTTTCAAAACATTTTATCCTTTCTTTAAGTAATCCCCCCCCCCCCAAAAAAAAAAAAAAAAAAAAGAAGAAAGAAAGAAAAGTCATGTTTTTTATAAAGTAAAAATTTAGCGGTCCATTTTTCTCGTTTTATCGAAAATCTGGCCTGCTATCACACTCTGTCAAATAATATCTATCATGTGGACTAAATGCGATATTAAAAAAGAATCAATTTCATAACATACAATTTATATATAATAACACCAATTTCATAAAAAGTCCGCGTTAAACTTCCAATATGACGCCAGATTAATTTTCTTTTTAATTCTCTAATGATATCGTATTAAGCTGCTTTCTGTATTTACACATACTCATACTCCTTGTATTATTGAGAAATGTTTGAAAATTTCCGTTTTATTACCAATATGACGTCATATTAATCGTTTTTTCAATTGGTAAAACTTTTTACTTCATTTTCATTTTTCACGTGGAAATCTTTCAATAGAAAATGAATTATTGTAGAAAGAATTTTATTGTTGATTTTTAATAATTGGCAACTGCTATAACGATAAATGTTTGAATGTAATAGGAAAAGGCTGTTAAAATTTTGGTTTTTTTATCTCTCTATATTAAAATAATACAATTTTTTTAAAATTGTATGATTTTTAGCTTCTTAGTAGATATTCAGCTATAAGTACACAAAATTTCATGCTTGTAAGTTATATAGTTTCTGAGAACCGACTCTGTGACAGACAGACAACATAGCGGACTAATAGGGTTTCGTGAGATAAAAGAAACCCTAAAAACGGCAAAGGGAGGGATAAGTCTATTGAGCGAGGTGGGTTATTCCGAACAAATGCACCATTGGCACCAAGTAGATTAAACCAGCTTTTTTGGTATATTGCATGATAGCAAATCATTACAGGTGTCCGTACATCTTGTCGGTATTTCCACAGACTCCCTACTACTACATAGCGTGCTAAATTTTCGTTCAGTTAGGAAACGCATAACACAGTTAAAATATCTCTTCAGTAATTTACGTCAATAAAAAGAAATGTACTCGAATTTTTTGTGCAGCCCTGTATATGATCTAGATATTTATACATACCAAATAGTATGCAAAAAAAAATTAGTTAAATTTAAAAACGCATACCAAAACTGAAAATGCATTGTCGCTCATACAGAGTACTGTAACTGAATTATTTTGTGTGTCCCTATAAATGAATGGTAATTGTACAACTGACAGTAAGCATCTCATAAGTGCATCTCAGTGCTCAATATCAGTTTCAATATGTTTGAAATAGAACATATTTAAAATACATTGTAAACGATTTTCCCCCATAGATCATAATGTAACAGAATAACTTTGAATATCCCTGTAAACGAACTATAAATGCTGCATACTTTATTTTTTATACCGAAAATGCCGTAGTAAATCTAAATAAAATATATGAATTACATAGCAATCAGGATATATTTACACGAGTTAGAGCACAGACAGACAGACGGTCTGACAAACCGATATCATAAACACGTTTCAGTTATTTTAGAATGCGTTAAAACAGTAATATTATTATAAAGTTTGTTACATCAGAAAATTTGTTAAATACAATCTCATTTCTCTTTTGAACTGTATAAAATATGCAAATTTGCGAGATTGAGTTTTCGTGAAAGTGACGAAGTAAATTGTAAGAGGATTTTCTTCCCTCTTTCAAACTGAGATGGCTCTAACCACGTATCGGTACATGCCGTAGTTGGAATAATTCGTTTCTAAGTACACAGACATAGTCTATATTATTTTGTAATGAGAATATCAAGAGGCTTACACGTAGAGGTAGAAATCACAAACTATCATTGCTAAAATCGAGAGAATCACAATATTTCGCGCCTTTCGTTTGTTTTATTTAAAAGTAAACAGCTTTTGACACGAGTATAACTATACGAATAACTAAATAATCATCTTCAAATCAAATTTATCTTCAAATAAAATAATATAATAATCTAAATAACAAGTAAAATATTGTTTTCTTATTATTCTCAGTTCTTTCTTTTTTTATCTAAGAACTCTTTGCTTCTAGGCACACAGTCCCTGTCTATGTTATTACACAATATATATAAAATGAGAATAACAAAAATAGAATCCAGAGATAGATTTACCAAACTAAAAAGCAGAATTTAACAAGTTTGTGTTTTATTTTTATATATACGGTGATCGAAAAGTTACGAAACCCTTGAAAAGTATTTTGTTTACTAAAATACAAACATAAAACATTTTACAGTCCATCGTTGACCTGAAAACAAACATTGAACATAAGATTCAAAGAATAAGTGTTCCAACATTTGAAGAGTGGCCTCAAATTTGAAAAAACGCATAGGGGAAGGTGGTCTAAAATAACCCCCTTAAGGGAAAAACTTGCTTAAAATAATATAACTTTTTAAATAAAACTTTGGCCCTTTGCTTTGTACACTATAATTTGTTTTATACTATAATTTGTATTATAAACATATTTTAATAACATTTTAAACCCAAATTAAGTAATGAAAAAAATAGATTTTTTAAAAGTGTCCAAAGGATCATTTTATCGTCACCAAAGGGCAAAATTATCCTTCATTTAAAAATAATTGTAAATTGTTTTTATCGGCAAAATAAAGGATATAAAAGTAATTATGACAATACATAAGTGTAATTCTCATCTAAAAACATACTCCATTAAGTAAACCAGGACATATTTCTGTGCAAGAAAGACTGTATATCAAAATAAACATGAAAGTTAGTGCTTACCTTATAACAGATGTTATAAAACCCAATTTTTCAAAGAATTCTATTCAGACACGTAGTACTGCAATCGCTTGAATACCGCCATTGCTTCTTCTTCACTTATCACAACCAGTTTATGTGTTATCCTTTAGATAGCGCGACCTGTCTGGAAGAAAATATATGTGGATCGTTTTGACCGTTAGGATCATTTTAGGACACCTTCCCCTACGTCCTTTGTATCCGAGAAAAAGGGTCACATTTTGAATATCTTCTGTAACAATGTTAAATTTCGCTCAGTTTTGTGTCTCAGTATTGTTACACTTTCAATTTAGTTTATGTTTGTAATTTGAATCATGTTTGTATTTTAGTAAACAAAATATTTTTCAAGGATTGAACAACTTTTACTTATATACATGCATAATAAATACCAAATAATTGAATTGCGTTTGTTTAATCATTATTTTCGGAAGAATTTAGAAACAAACCGCCTTTTCTAATTCACTTTATGGTAATGGTGTATTTTAAGAAAATTTTGATATATAAACTTATTAATAAAGCAATCTTTCATTCGTATATTTTTAAAAAGTGAAATTGAAATTTTATTGATGCAATTTACTGTATAAAAAAATTGCTTAAATGCTATTTTTTAATTTATCTTTTGTAATTTATAAATTATGCAACTGCGCAAGAATGGGTATTCATGTATTAGAAAAAAAAAAACCTTCATAACAAACACTACTGAATAACGGATTCTTTTGTTTAGTGAATATTTTTTTTCAGTCATTAACATTTATATATTTTATTATTTATTTGCCTTATTATTTATATAAGTTTTTAAAATGGGAGGATTGAACTTTGTGCCATTATATTAAAAATAAATGAACAACGTAGCACAAATAAAATATACGTGAAAATGGTATACAGCTGTTTCAGACCTTTTAAAGCTCCATCATCAGTGCCAAGTTTAGAAACAGAAATAAGTGTTTAGGCCATATCGGTATAAAGCGTCTCCGCTCGGTTAGAATGGCGATGAGTGTTGAAAAATAAACTGTGGAGTCAGGAGACCCACGTGACGGAAGAGAACAATGAGAAGATCTCGTCAGCCTGGACGAGTTTCAGCAGGATGGAGAAAAAGGGGAGGGAATTGAAGAGTGAATGAAAGGAAAGGTTGCCAGACGTTTGAAAAATTTGTTGCACTAGACATAACCATTAATCAAAATGGTTGAATTCTTCCATATAAGATAAGCGTTCCAAAAATCAAGATCGTAAATGGATGAACATTTCTGAATATTGAACCTTTGGAAAAAATAATATTGTGATTGTTATACCAGCAATGGTTAGCACTAGCGGAGCATTTAACGTCACAATTTTTAACAATGGTTTTATATTGTCCCAAGCGGATCTTAAGAGGTCGCTTGGTTTGATTTATCACACTCGCAAGGTATCTTGTAAATTCTCCAATGTGAAAATCTGTCTATTGGATGTTCGAGATCTGTAAATTTGATTTTGTTAAATGGAGTATAAATTACTTTAAGATAGAATATTATCAAAATTTTAGATATTTGAGGGCTAATTCTCAGAAAATAGGAAAATATTATTAAATTTTCATTGCGAACATTGTTAACGTTGGAATGTGTAAGTTTAATGAGTTTATTGGGAATTGGGAATGGACAATATCCACAGGATAACCCTGATCATTGGCAATGAATTTAATGTAGTCTAATTCTGCTTCAAATAAACTCTCAGATGAACAAATGTTTAAGGCACGGTGAACATAGGTATTAAAAGTAGCCAATTTCTGATTAGGAGGGTGAGGTGAAAGACGATGCGGGGGTAAAAAAACTGCGAATATTTTACGGTAACCACTGTTTATCTGTTTTTAATGCCATTTTCACACTTATTTCATTTGTGCTATTTTTACGTTGTTCATTTATTTTTAAAATATAAATTTTTACCAGGACAAATTACGAAATCCAGAGGTACCCGCTATTACTGTACTTTTACTGTACACTTATTTCGTAAAAATAATCTTAAGAAAAATTTAATTTATGAATTTTTTAATATTTTTTTTTCGTGTTTAAATTTTAAAAATATTATTACAATATATTGTTTCAAAACGCTACTTAAATACAATTTCCCGTACTCTTTTGGACTTTATAAATGTAGTGCAAATATGCGAGAATGAGTGTTTGTAAAATCGACGAAGTAAATCTAAGAGGAATTTGCTTCCTTCTCCAATTTAAGATGTTCCATCACGTATCTTTACATGCAGTGTTTAGAATAATTCATTTCTAGGCACACAGACTTTGTCTATATTAGAATGCGATGAGAATATCAAGAGGATTACATCTGGAGAACAGAAATCACGAACTATGATTATGAGAAGCAGAGAGAATGATGGACTTTAAAATTGTAGGAAATCTTTTTTGTAAAATTAAGTAAAAGGAAAAAAAAATAGGTATTTTAAAATTTTAATAAAAGTAAATAAATTAACTATAATTATATGATTTTTTACAGCAATTTTTTGAGGAGAAAATAGATTCCTTTAGACTCATATTATAACTTGATCAATTTTTGAAAGTGAAACCGCGTACGCAATACTTTGCTTAATACCATACAGAAATACTCAGGATGGTTAAAAAAAAAAAAATCCTTATATATGTGTTTTTAGCGAACGTACCATGCAATGAAACGAGATGAAACATTGAATGTAGATATTTTAAAGTTTATACTTGAGAAAGAAATAAAGAACCCAGAACAAGTTCTCTCAGTTATGGTCATAGTGGCAAACTCAAAAAGTTTAAATGACATTTCACATTTTATAATCTGAAAAAGATCTCCGCGGTGAAAAAAATACAGAAGAAATGCATTGAGCTGCGTTCGGGTAACAATGTTGTTTACTAAACCCCCAAAATACAGGTAGATGACAATGTGCTGTTGTAGCACACGGGGAACACTCCTTGCTCTTCTTTGTCTTTCTCCCCCGTCGCTATTTTTAGTACACCAGATATCGTTTAAACGTCATTTATGGTTTTTATCATTGGATATCATTTTATGATGAAAACAAATCGGTGTAGCCATTTTAATATTTCGAAATTATGCTACTGTAATCGCAACTCTGAGAGCGAAATGGATGTTTTCCTTCTCATTGTGAGAATTTCACCAATATCTCACTAAGACTCATGTATACTGCTCAGAATCCAGTATAGGAAAACCCCATGTATAAGACATTCTGTTCGAAATATCGGCTAAGTCCAACTCAAAGCAGCGGTACTTCAAAGGTTTCACTACAACTTCGCCGACCATTACAGTTCACACTATAGTAACACTTAGTTGAATATACAAGGCGGGACGGTATCCCTTAGTATTCTCCGAAGGTCAGCTAGATTGGAACCTGTAAGCCAAACCGTAACATTTAATGGTGCAGTGGTGCAAACTCTTCTCATCCTATGAGAGTGAACTTTGTTTATGATCTCACGTTACAGCGCTCTGAGTGGCGGAGGAAGGAGCCCTTGATCTTTGCGTAGGTTATATAAGTTTATGCACAGAGATTTTAGAAGATCGAGAATAGAAAATCAGTCGGATTCAGAGGTTTAGTTTTAGTTCATATAATGAAGTAATCTCGTTAGAGATTCAATTCTTCGGGGATCACCAGGATCCAAGTATGGATATTTATTAGCGAGCCGACAAGGATCGTGCTCCGAGACTGTGGTTAACAGCCGGAATCGGAAAGTGAAAGTGCGTCAACCTAGGAATTCTAATAGCGAAAGGAAAGTTGACGTCCCGTCAACGAGAAAGAGCGTCTCAACTCGAGTGTTTTATAAAAGTAGTGTAAACGAAACTTTTAGGTGGGATCGAAGATCTTTCGAGAAATAGAACTTTAAGAACTCTGTCGTTTATTATTTGCCCCGAACTCAGTGACGTTCTCAAAGGACATTTTCAATATTTAGCCCTTCTGATTGAAAGCTGTATGAACCCTTTTTGTTGTGAATCTCATTTAATAAAGAATTCCCTTATATTATCAATTTTTTTTATATAATAAAATTTTATTCTGATTTTAAATGAGAACGAATCTTTGAAATTTACGCTATCATTTCATAACCAACACCAAGCCTCCGTCACATCATTCTTGAGTACATACGTTAAAAGACCTGCTTCCAAGATTTGAACCAGTTTCCTTGAATGAAAGGGTCGTTAGGGGTCTGATACATCGGCAAAGTTTGTTTATGACCACATGATATAGTGTCTTGTCATTAAATAACATTTGTAATTATAATTATTTTAGAGTAAATATCTAGTGTTACACGCGAAATAAATTTCGATTGGTAAATTCATTAATAAAGAATATATTCTTCGTACATTTTAAAAATATAATTTAAATTCCTTATATGAAAAAAATAAATTTAAATTAATTTTCATTTCTCTTTTGAATTTTATAAAATATAGAAATGCGCGAGATTGATTGTTTATGCAAATGGCGTTGTAATTCTAAGAGGATTTTCATCCGTCATGCAGTTTGAAATGCTCCATCACATATCGTTATATGTGGTGTTTGGAATAATTAGTTTCTAGATACAAAGACTTAGTCTATATTAATGTAATACGAATAAATATATCAACTAGTTTACATCTAGAGACAGATATCACATACTATGAAAATGGAAATAGGACAGCTGGAATATGTCGCGCCTCATCCTATCTTTCCACATGATTCAGTTTAAACAGAATGGATTATTTTCAGCTTTTTGCTCAAGTGAAATTTACACAAAAGGAAATAGCTTATTAAATTTACAATACAGTTTTTTCTTCAAAAAAATAACTTCGTAAGATCCTTTGAAACGTATAGAACATTTTCAGATAATTTTACTCTTTTGTAAATAAATGTAATTCTGAATGTTTAGAAGAAAATACTTCAAAATTTTACTATTACTATTACTGTTGCTTTTACTCGTACTTCTACTACTACTACTACTGCTACTGTTACTACTACTATTGGTGATACTACTACTGCTACTACTACTTCTACTTTTAGTACTACCACTACTACTAGTATTGTTGCTTTTACTCATACTACTATTAATACTGCTACTGTTGCTTTGACTCGTACTACCACTACTACTACTATTGTTGCTTTTATTCGTACTACTATTAATATTGCTACTGTTGCTTTGACTCGTACTACCACTACTACTACTATTGTTGCTTTTACTCGTACTACTATTACTACTGCTACTGTTGCTTGGACTCGTACTACTACTACTACTACTGCTACTACTACTATTGCTTTTACTCGTACTACTACTACAGCTTCTACTACTACTACAACTGTTGCTTTTACTCGTACTATTACTACTGCTTCTACTAGTACTATATTAATAATAATAGCAAAAACAACAACAGCAACAATTACAATAGTAATAATAACTTTATTATTATTATTAATATTATTATTATTATTATTATCTTGATCTAAAAACAAAAGTCTATCACATAAAAAAAGTAAATTTTCATATTTCCATTAAATATTACAAAATTTTCAAATATGCAAGATTAAGTATTCGTGAAAGTGACTAAATAATTCTAAAATGATTTCGCTGAATTTTCAAATTTGTGATGTTCTACCACATATCTTTACATGCAGTATTTGAATAAATAATGTCTTGGTTCACAGATTAATTTATATTACATGTAGAGAAAATGTCATGAGGTTTACACCTAGAGATAGAAATCTTAAACTACATGCGTCAAAAGTAAGGCTTCGCTGTAACTAAATACAAATAACCAGAAGTATGACAACGTCGGTAAGTGGTTTCCAAGATGTATGTAATATTACTGCACGTTATTTTAATAAAGAGGCGTTTTAAAGTTAGTCTTTCAAACTATATCAATGCGGCACTGCGATATTTATAGAATTTTGCTGTGTTTTCTTATGTTAGTTTTCCTGGCAGTTTAACTCAATATCCATTCATGAAAATAATTGCCTGCTTCACCTTGAACAATCGTAATTTTTTTTTATAACAAAGGATATGAATTATCACTTACTACTCAGCGTATAACAAACAGCGTGAAGAAAAGTCCAGACTGAGGATCAAACCCGGTACCTTTGATATTAAGCACTAATGCTCACGCTTATGTATTGGCACGGGTGCGACTTTTCAGCACAACATGGAAAGTCAACCATGAGCACACATCTTCAGTTCATGCATTCGATTAATTAAACCCAGAATTGGTGAATAAATATATGCTAATTAAATTTTCCAGCATTGCTGAAATTACGCTGGACATAATTTATATAACAAAGGATATGAATTATCACTTACTACCCAGCGTATAACAAACAGAGTGAAGAAATGTCCAGACCGAGGATTGAATCCGGAACCTTTGATTTTACGCACTAATGCTCTACCATTTAGAGCTATCCGGACAACATCCAGTCTAGCATTTTCTCACTCTTATGTATTTGCACGCCTGCGACTTTGCAGCACAAGATGGAAAGTCAACCATGAGCACACATCTTCAGTTCATGCATGAGATGAATTAAACCCAGAATCGGTGAATAAATATATGCTAATTAAATTTCCCAGCATTGCTGAAATTACGCTGGAGATTACTTATATAACAAAGGATATGAATTATCACTTACTACTCAGCGTATAACAAACATAGTGAAAAAATGTCCAGACCAAGGATCGAATTCAGAACCTTTGATATTACGCACCAATGCTCTACCATTTTGAGCTATCCGGACAACATCCAATCTAGCATTTTCTCGCTCTTATGTATTGGCGCGGCTGAGACTTTGCAACACAAGATGAAAGGTCAACCACGAGCACACATCTTCAGTGGCATGCATGGAATGAATTAAACCCAGAATCGGTGAATAAATATGTGGTGTCTGAATAGTGACATTGACTCTATGGTTTATATCGATGAACTGAATAAACTATATTATAAGATACTGTGAACGAGAGTATGGAATATGGGAGTTGTGTATAAGATGGCTATGAGTAGTTGTATGCCGATTGAGCATAGACTGAAAATGTTATACTTTTTGTGTATATAAATGTTTGTGTTGTTATAGTAAAGTATGTGCATCGTGTCCGATTTCAGTTTCCATTATTAAATGTATTTATACCCACGCAAACACGACAAAACAGCTGGCGACGAGTATTTAAAAATTGAACTGTTGGAAGGCGGCTCAAGGTAAAATATTTTTTTTTCATCTTGTAATTACTAGATTGAATTATGGAGAAACGAATTCAAGAGTTATTGAAGCAGAATCAAGAACTGTTTCTTGCTCTTCAGAATAAAGAGAGTAGCTCTCACAAAGTAACTGTGCAATTTGAAAAGTTTAATGAAGAATATGAAAACTTCGATAGTTTTTTTGAAAGATTTCCACATATTTAGATGTACAAAAAGTCCCAGAAGACGCTAGGGCTAAAGTATTTATTTCTTCTTTAAGTGCTAAATTGTATCAGTTATTAAAAAATTTGCTGTCTCCAGAAATTCCTTCTGCGCAAAGCTTGGAAAAATTTAAAGATGTTTTGAAAAAACATTTAACCCCAAAGCCATTGGTTATACCTTCTCGACATAAATTTCTGAATCGTAAACAGCGGGAAGGGGAGAGTATTAATACTTATATAGCGGAACTCCGAGCACTAGCAATTAATTGCGATTATGATAGCAATATGTTAAATATCATGTTACGCGATGTTTTTGTTAGTGGATTACGCGATAAAACAATTCTGGATCGATTATTTGAAGAAGATAACATAGATCTAGATAAAACCTTGCAAATAGCTTTAGCCATGGAAAAAGCATTTAAAGGGGCAAATGATTTTATGGGTCGAGGAATAAATGCAGTTCATGCAGTAAAAAAACAATGGAACAGGAAATCAAATAATGCTGAAAAACAGCGAAAATCTTTATTTTGCACGCGATGCACCGGCACAGACCATGTCAAAGAAAAATGTAGATTTATTTCCAGTAAATGTGATTTTTGTTCAAAAATTGGTCACATAAAAAAAGCATGTTTCGCAGCAAGAAAAGCAAATGCTAGACCAGTTAAGCAAAAACAAGTAAATTTTAAGGATGTGGTTGAAAACAATAACCAGGTCCCATTATTTGAATTAAATTCAAATAACGATACTTTACGTGAGGAAGAACCGAGACGACCTCCAATAATGGTTAATTTAAAAATTGATGGAAAAAATTGCTCGATGGAGTTAGATACTGGCGGGGCAGTCAGTGTTATGAGTATAAGGAATTTTAGGAAAATTTCACGGAAGAAAATTCAACCCACTAATATAGTTTTTAAAACCTATAATGGTGAAGCATTAGTACCTATGGGTTATGTTACAGTTAACGTTGAATATAAAAATCAAATTTCGAATTTGAACTTATACATTGTTAAGGAGGACTTGGATACCATTTTTGGCCGTGAATGGCTTCATAAAATAAATCTAGACTGGAACGCTATCAAGGCATTAAGGGCTACAGCTAAATTAAACTTAAAAGATCTTTTGAAAGAGTATAAGGATATTTTTGATGATAAACTCGGGGAAATAAATAATTATGAAGCTAAGCTCGAACTTAAACCAGATGTTAAACCTGTATTTTGTAGGGTTAGAACAGTGCCATTTGCTTTAAAGAGCAGAGTTGAAGATGAAATAGAAAGATTAGAAAAAGAAGGTATTATAGAGAGAGTTGAAAGCTCTGAATGGGCAACGCCTGTAGTACCGGTCGTAAAATCGGATGGCAGTATACGATTATGTGCGGATTATTCAGTAACCTTAAATCCCAATTTAATCGTGCCACAACACCCTTTGCCGAAGTTGGAGGAGATATTCTCTAGTTTAAATGGGGGAAAACAATTTTCAAAATTAGATTTCAAACATGCGTATTTACAAATGAAGATCCATCCTGAAAGTCAAAAACTGTTGACAATAAATACTCATAAGGGACTCTATATTTGCAAGAGGCTTATGTTTGGGTTAAACGCAGCACCTGCAATTTGGCAGCGGTACGTTGATGGATTATTCCAAGGTATGAAATGGGTAAAAGTGTTTATGGATGATGCTAGAATAACAGGAAATGACGAAATGTCACATCTTAAAGCTTTAGAGCAGTTTTTCAAAACGTGTAAAGAGCATGGCCTGAAACTTAATCTAAGTAAGAGTCAATTTTTTCAAAATGAAATAAATTTTTTAGGGCATAAAATTGATGCAAATGGCATACATAAAACTGACGAGAAGATTTCAGCGATTTTAAATGCTCCTGTACCTAAAAGTGTACAAGAAATAAAGAGTTTCCTTGGATTAGTAACGTTTTATGGTAAATTTTGTAAAAATTTAGCGACTATTGCAAATCCTCTTAATAGTTTGACAAGAAAAGATGTGAAATTTAAATGGTCGAAGAATTGTCAAGTTGCCTTTGAGAAGATAAAAGAAGAAATTTGTTCAGAAAAAGTCTTAGTTCATTATGATCCGAAACTTCCCTTAATCCTGGCAAGTGATGCATCTCCAGTTGGTATTGGTTGCGTCTTATCTCATCGATATCCAGATGGTTCTGAACGGCCAATAGCTTTTGCATCCAAAACCTTAACCAAGACTGAGCAGAAATATTCTCAAATCGACAAAGAAGCCTTGGCAATAGTGTGGGCAGTAAAAAAGTTTTACTTATACCTAAAGGGAAGAAGGTTTACTTTAATAACTGACCACAAACCTCTAGTAGCGATTTTTGGATCAAAACGAGGGTTACCAGTATTAGCAGCCACAAGATTACTACATTATGCATTGATTTTACAATCATTCCAATTTGAGATAGTATTCCGAAAAACTGATGACCATGGAAATGCAGACTTTTTGTCAAGATTGCCTAAAACTTCTGAAGAATTGGAAGTAAAAGATGACATTACAATATTCCAGATGTCACAAATTGAAACACTACCAGTTACTTCAAGGGAATTACGGCAAGAAACGTGGAGAGATGAAGAATTAGGTCCACTTTTAGAAGCCTTACGAAAAGGTCAGAATCTGCACGGAAGGGAAGCACAATATACTATTGAAGATGGATGCATTATGTACGGACAAAGAGTGTGTATTCCGAAGAAATACCAAAAAAGTGTTCTGGAAGAATTGCATGAAGGGCACTTGGGTATGGTTAAAATGAAAGCAATCGCAAGATCATTTGTCTATTGGAAAGGGATTGATAATGATATAGAAGAAGCAGCCAGAAATTGCGCTGACTGTGCCAGACACAAATCAGATCCTACAAAGGCAAAAGTTCATTATTGGGAATATCCCAGCATGCCTTGGGAACGTATACATGTTGATTTTGCCGGTCCTATATTTGAATATATGTTTTTGGTGATAGTTGATGCTCACTCGAAGTGGTTAGAAGTTTATCCAATGAAGGTGACCACAGCGAAGAAAACAATTGAATGTCTACGAGACAGTTTTGCGCGATTTGGATTGCCATTAGTCCTGGTCAGTGACAACGGGCCACAATTCTCATCTGATGAATTTCGGAGATTCATGCGAAGGAACGGTATAGCCCAGCGATGTTATTCTTAAAAAGAGATGTCCGAACCAGAATTGATTTACTAGTACCTCAACTGAAATCGAGGATTCAAGAAAAAATACGAAAGGGAGTATTTGAATTCGCAGACAGAAAATTTGACATCGGTGATTTTGTAGCGGTGAGAGATTATAGATCAGCCAATTCAAAATGGAAGTTTGGAAGAATCATTAATAAAGATGGTGCTCTACATTACACTATCAATGTTCAAGGCGCACTAGTAAGACGTCATGTTGATCAAATCCGTTCAGTGGGTGAACAAGTGCAAGAGAATGATTCTATATCAAATGAATATCGAAGATTTCCAACAACAAGGTCTAAAGACACTCCTTCAGAGCCGGAACATTCCAATGCTGAAAGTATCACTCCCCAGATCTCCAATGAGAAACCAGTAGCATCAGCTTCAACGGATGATCCGACTCCAGACTTGACTTTGCCAACTCAACAGCCAAGTAGTTTGTCAACAGTTCCTGCTACGACAGATACTCCACCTGTTCAAGCAAGCCCGACTGTAATACCCAGACGATCTGAGAGAGTTCGCCGACCACCCAAGAAGCTTGACCTGTAAAGGGGGAGGAGATGTGGTGTCTGAATAGTGACATTGACTCTATGGTTTATATCGATGAACTGAATAAACTATATTATAAGATACTGTGAACGAGAGTATGGAATATGGGAGTTGTGTATAAGATGGCTATGAGTAGTTGTATGCCGATTGAGCATAGACTGAAAATGTTATACTTTTTGTGTATATAAATGTTTGTGTTGTTATAGTAAAGTATGTGCATCGTGTCCGATTTCAGTTTCCATTATTAAATGTATTTATACCCACGCAAACACGACAAAACAAAATATATGCTAATTAAATTTTCCAGCATAGATGAAATTACGCTGGAGATTACTTATATAACAAAGGATATGAATTATCACTTACTTCTCAGCGTATAACCAACAGAGTGAGAGAGTTGTTATACACTGAGTAGTAAGTGATAACTCATATGCTTTGTTACGTAAGTAATATCTAGCCTAATATCAGCTCCGCTGGAAAATTTAATTAGCGTAAATGTTTATTTCACAATTTTTTACGATTTTCTAGATTTTTTTTGCTCAGAGAAATTTCTCGCATTACCATCTTTTAAATTCTCTTAGGTAATCATGAAAAAAAAAATGACTTTCAATCACATATATCTTTTGTAACTATTTTTGGAATAAATCTGCTCAGCTATAAAATTTACAGAAATATCTGTAATCATAGATATGTTAAAATCATATCAAATAACATAATAGTTTGTTTCCGTAAAATAACTGGTATATATATCCTTGCATTCCATATTGTATTACATTCTTGTAGCACTGGGCGTTAAGGACTTAAGTCAATTTTAAATTGCAATGGAGAACAGGAAAAAATATCCGTTAAATAAGAAATAATTTTATATACTACTTCTCATGTTGATTCTCAAATTTGTTTGCATATGCCATAAAGATCATGAACCAAACATGTTCGTTAATTAAATTTAAAAAAAAACATTTTTTAAAACATTGATGTTTAAAACGTATGTAAGACAGTATGATTTAATACCCTTTCTAAAAATGTACTATTCTCAATTAACAAATTACACAAAGAATGATTAATGAATTTTGACTTTATTAACCACCTACTTTTAAAGCATTACTTTTAAACATCTACTTTTTTCCCTTGATTTCCGGTGTTTTTCAAGCAAAGTGAAGTATGTGAAAAAATTTTAATCCCATTTTTTCATGTATAAGTTATTTTATTCAGCAACCACATTTCTCAGTTGCTTCGTCTGTTCCTATCTAAAAAAAAAATACTATTTCTATTTTCATTTCTGATTTTATTAAAGATTACCCTTTGCAATGTGTTATCATAATTTATATGGCTAGACAGTTAGTTTCGTTTAGCATCATTAACACGATTATAATGTTGTGGAAACTCAGATTATTCTGTTCGTTTATTGGCATAATTATTTCTGCCATTGTTTGGTATAAATCCAGTTCAAACTCTAGTGACCTACGGCCAGAAGAATATTTGGCCTCTATTGAAATCATATGTTTAATACTAATGATACGATAAACGTGTGTTTCTATGTTTCTTAAATTCTGGATGATGCCTAATGTCATGAAATAGATATTTCTGTGTAATTAAACAGATAGTTATACGCAACTGCATATCTATGAAAATTTGAGACTTTTTTACAACTAAAGTATATAAATGCATAAAATACCATAAAATTACATTTAAATGCATACTTTTTAAACTTTTTCGATACATCATGTTCAGTTTGCTATAAATTCTTTACAGCACTGCAACCAAAATATATAGAAAAATTTAATACCTTTTGTTCGACATTTGGGCTTTACATGTAGGACTAACTAAGCTGAGCAAGGTCACGTACGTCATTTGGTTATTAATTTCCCACCTATTTATCTCCAAAGTACCGCCAGTTTTAACAATATGAGGTATGGGGAATGCAACAATATTTTATTCACAGAATTTAGATTCTCTAAAAAATGCTGGTACAACTTATGGCACTTATGATAGTCTACTAAGAGAGGAATAAGCGTCATTAGACTCTTCTGCTATTTCCTCCGCTAAAGATACGCTGAATGATAGGGCTATTCAGAAAAATATCTGTATAACAGAAACTCATTTTAATTTTCTAATTCTAACTAGCACAAAACTGCAACCAAAATATTTTTGTTAAGTTATGCTGTTTGGGAAATAAATAAAATTCCACCATTTCTGAGAGTGCTGGAGGAAGGAAAGTCGGTTACATTCTGAAAATCAATAATAAAATAAACAATTTTCGCAAAATAAATAAATAAATAAATAAATAAAATAAATAAATAAATAAAAACCTTGGTAAACAAAAAGGTTACAGGTATAATCAAAGCAAGTGATTTAAGAAAATCGTCATCTGTAAACGTGAAAAATTTTATCTTTTTTTTATGTATAAATAAATAAATAAATAAAATTATTCACGTTTGCAGATGACAGTTTCCACTCAAGCACCTGCTTTCATTATACCTATGATCTCATGGTTTTGGTTTAGTAAGTTCCTTTTTCACATTTTTTTTTCTTTTGCAAAAAAAGTTAATTTTATCATTATTGATTTTGTGAATGTCGCCGATTGTGTGAACGAAACTAGTAGATCTGTTTATTAAAAGGTTCTTATAAGCCTTTAAGTGTACTCTTATCCCTTTTAGCATACATATTTTTATTTTAATCAAAATCTAACTGTTGAAAAATATGTACTTTTGTACTGCAACTAAAATTACTTGCAAAGAGATGAAAATTTGTGGTGATGTGCACATGTCTTTTAATAAGATTAGGGAATCCAACCTGACTTCAGAAATTAATGAACACAGGTTTTTATTATTATTATTATTTATTTATTTATTTATTTATTTTTATTGGAAACTTTTATAGATTTTTTTTTTTTTTTTTTTTTTTTTTTTTTACATTTAATATATTTTTTAAATTATTCACTAACAACACGAAAGGCCATTTATATATAAAAATATCAATAATCTATTCAAATAAAGGTTTTTAATTTATTAAATGCAATACATTCGCATCAGTCACATGTCAGGAGTTAATAGCCGAAGTAATCAGTATAGATTTCGCTATTTACAGCAGCCATTTTAATTCTGATTATTTCAATGGTTTAATTGGGTACAGTTCAATTATATGTATTAAATTTGTGTTTTATTTGAATTATTTTATTTATTTATTTATTGATGAAGTTTTAATTCCGTTATGGAATATTTGCCGGAAACACAAAATTATTTATATTAATTTAACTGGAAAGAGGTTACTATTTCGTGATCGGGCTGCACACGATAGAAATAGATTAAAAAGATAATTATGCTATAATATGGTTTTAAAAACCACAAAAAATCAGTAAATTGAGAAATATTTTTCAAGCAAATTGCATTTAAAAGAACAACTTTTTTCTTATTCGACGGTGTAAAAATTAAAATTATGCGATATTTAGAAGTTTAAAAATTGCAGTAAAAGCCAAATTTATTAGTCACGTGACTTCAGCCAATCAATTTGGCGTCAGTGTTACTCACGGACACGTTTTTGCTTTATAATACGGATTAATATAAATAATACTTTTGTTTTCAAATTATAAATATTGATTTAACTATCCATTATGCTTAGGTATAATAAAATTTAAAAGAAAATAGGTTCTGCAGTAGTAAATATGTGTTTTTTCATTAAAAGTTATAAGTGCATATTTTGGATTTTAACAGTATATTTGGATTATTTATAGTGTATATTTGCCTGCATATTTTGGCAATTTTGAAGTCCGTGTAATCCGCTGTCTTGTTATAATATGTCTTGTTATATTGGTGTATCTAACCGGTGCAAAGGCACAGTTAGGAACTTGATTTCTGGAATCAATTTTCCATTATTTGGAAATGGAAAGTGTTGCTTAAGTAAATTTTTTATTGAAATTTAATATTTTTTCTATATTGTTTCTGGTAAGTATTCTCAATTTTTTATTTTATTTTTATTTATTTTTTAATGCTAAATGAAATAAAGAAGACATATGCAGATGAACGTCTGAGAATGGAAACTCTCTATAACGAAATAATGTCTTAAACGGAAAATTTCCATGCTTTCCCAACGGTAAGAATACTATAAAGTCATTAATCCTAAAACGGAAACTTTTCCAAAAAAAAAAAAAAAAAAAAAAAAAAAAAAATTCGGTCATCAGCGATTCTCTTTTTACATTTCCTGTTTTACTGTATATACTTCTGATTTATTATCGTAGTTTTTTCCGTTTTTCGAGTAAGGGACGAACTCGTATACTGGATAGACCCCTTCAACCGTCAACCCTGAGTGGCCACGTACCTTACACACTCCTGTGACCGGACATGGCAAATATATTGCTATCCACAGAATAATTTATTTCTTTGTGTATCAAGGCTTGGAGCATTGAAAAGGTTTGAGTCGATGAAAATAAATTTTAAATCTTTTTTTGTAATGTGATGACGCATATATGGTAAATAAACTTATTTTAATAAAGCATACTCTTTCCGCAGATTGTATAATTGGGAAATATATGATTTACTTTAAATGACAAATTCTTAATTATGTTTCTTTATTCATATTTGAACTCAACATAATTAGCTGATTTTTATTAAAAAAAATTAAAAATTAAAAAAAAGAAAAAGAAAAATTTGCCAAAAAGTTATAGCCCCAAACCCCACATCCATTTGATTCATATTTTATATCCCTACTAAAGCGTAAATTCATACATATTTTTTAAATACGTAGAAGTAATAGAAATATAAACATTAAATGAATTTTATAAATCTTTACGTACTATATGCATTTATAGAAAATATAAGCAAAATGTACAAAGACAAATGTATAGATCGTTGCATATAATCCAGATTTTAGTTATATATATTATATATTATATATATATAATTATAATATCATTATATATATGCTACTACTTTTACTAATGCTACTACTTTTTACAACAACGAATAATAATAATTATTATATAATGACATTTACAAAAATAATAATATTTATTATTATTTAATGATATTTACAAAATAATAATATTTATTATTATTATTATTATTATTATCATCGTCATTATTATTATTAATATACATCTCTTATTCTTATTCTATCTCTATCTTCTTATTCTTTATATTAAAAAAATAAATACATTTTTTATTTCTCTTTTGAGCTTGGTAAAATATGCAAATAGGCTTGAATCAGTGTTTGTGCAATGTTTTTTAAATTGACGGAATAATTCTACGAGGATTTTCCACGTTCTTTGAATTAATAATGTTCTATCACGTATTATTATATATAATGTATTATACTATAGGCAGGGGTCGGAAGTAGCGCGCTACAAGTAGCGAAACTACTGTAGTCGCTACTTTTTACAGTAGTTTGTAGTGTAACGCGCTACATTTTTAATAATGTAGTTGTAGCGAGTAGCGCGATACAAAAAATCCGTAGTTTGTAGCGAGAACCGACGCTACTTTTAACGCTACTTCAGGAGTAGGAAAAGTACCATTCTGCAAATCACATTGCCGAAATTTTCTTCTTTGGTGCAAAATTTGTTCTGCTCAACAATTTGCGAATCTCAGCTGCAGCGTATAGCAACGTATCGCATGAAGTGATAGATTTTTCGCGTTGACACTTGCTGCTAAAATCAAGTATTAATCCACCAAATGAATTAATTTTCTTGCTGAGAACACTTGTCTATTTATTTATTAAGATTTATTTATTATTTGAATCTAGAGTTGTTTTTCTGAAATTTTCTAGATTATAACCTCTTTCTCAATTTTGCTGCTAAATTTAATGTGTGTATAAATTCACATTTTGGACACAAACACAAAACATTTTTTTGTATGTTATCTTTTTCAATGCCATCGATTATGTTTTATTTATTTAATTATATCCCAGCAGACGCGATATAACGAGATGTCGCTTTATTATTGTCTTCAGTATGTATTAGTATCTGTTCAGTACGTATAGTATGTTCAGTATGTTCAGTATGTATGTTTAGTTCAGTATGTATTGTATTAGTGTCTTCAATTTCTAGTGTAAATGGAATCCTTTTACAAAATCTGAAAGTAGCAAAGTAGTGACTACTTTTGAAAAGTAGTTCGTAGTCGCTACTTTTTAAAACAAGTAGTTGTAGTTCTAGTTAACTACATTTTTTATAAAGTAGTTGTAGTTCGCTACAATAAAAAAGTAGTTTTTCCGACCCCTGACTATAGGTATATATAGTATATTACATGCAGTATTTGGAATAATTTGTTTTTAGGCATATATACCCAGTTTATATTATACGTAATGAGAAAATCCAGTTTTTTATATCTAAAGAATAGAAGTTACAAACTGCGAAAGTAAAATACGGATTTTTCTGAAAGGAAATTAAAATCATCTTAATTATAACAAATTTTACAGTACTATATATTTGAATTTTAAAAAATGAGCTATTTTAATAAATGACCCATAACTTGGATATTTTAAAGAAATTTAATTGTAGTAAAATCAGCAATACCAAATTCCTTTTATTCGCACATTGTTGTACAGATTTACAATTAAAAATTTTAAGTGACTAATCTGATTTTTTTTGTAAATCTCTTTTATCTAAATATCTAAAGCAGCAGTTTCCAAAGTATTATCTCTCCCGAATCCCTTGTTTAGGGTTTTCTTTTTATGAGAACACCTCCTCTCAATAAACTCGTCTCCAGCCGTATCTCCCCTGTTTTTTTTTTTAATCTGTTGTTTATGCTCTTTGGTTAATTAATCAAACAAATAAAGTATCTTGACGAAATATAGACAATTTTTTTTTACAGTTTATTGATAGTTTATATAATTACTTTTTTATAATACAATTCCAACACCGAAATAAATAAAAACGGCATACAAATCATTTTAACCACATTAACGCATGACGAAATATCATAAAAAAATATTCATCTTGATATAAATATGTTTAAACGTGACTCTTAATTATTTCAATGGAATCTTTTAGCTTGTTCATGAAGCTAATTTTATATGTCTTCATTTCAACATTTCCTTTTTTTCCAACATTACCAATATTATTTTCACGCTCCACTCCAATCCTGGTGTGCACGTACCACAGGTTTGAAATCACAAATCTAAAGAAATAAATAGCATTCTTGCTAGAAAAAGGTAAAAATTGAGTACAACGGACTTGTATTAAAATGGTTAATGACGTGTACAAAAAAATCAACTTTTCCTTTAAAATAAATTTTCCTAGTTCCTAGAAAAAAAAAACTCTTTTCGAAAATTCTTCTTATATATTTGTCTTGTGTAAAAAGAAAAATGAACTACAATGGGTATTATGCTTAATGACTGCATTTTATTAAAAACATAATATTTTATTTTCTGTATAATAATATATTATAGTATGTTCAGTAAATGACTCTCATTGTACTTTATAAAATATACAAATGCTAGAGAGTATAGGTAAACACACACTCCAATCAACGAAACCAACGAAGTGAAACCAACGAAATAATTCTTGGAAGATTTTCCCAACTCTTCCAATTTGAGATGTTCTACCACATATCTTTACATGAAGTATTTGAAATAACTCATTTCTAGTCAAACAAACAGTGTATTACTTATACCCATCATACGTAGTATAGGATAAATCTTGTAATCGTTTTAAAAATCGAAAAAAAAATTGACGGATTTACACGTTTTAGACACTGGAGATTCCGAAAAACATATATTTAGAAAGAAAAAAAAATTGCCGTCCGTCTGTGTGTCTGTAAACGCTCTATCTCCCGAAAAAATTGATAAAGAGACTTGAAATTTGGTATATACTTAGTATGTAATAATGGGAAAAAGCTTATTGAATTTCAGTAACCTCGATTATCCGGAACTATTTTTTTCGGACTCTCGAAATATTCGTTTTGATAACAGGTATATAAAAATTTTCGAAATTGTTTATTTTAAGAAATGAATATAAAAGACAATAAAAAAACATAAATTTTGCATAAAACATGAAGTCGATCGGATTATGAGTTGCCGAGATATTTGGAATCCTATTTTTCACACTCTTCGATTTTTCATGACCCTGTATTTCAATTCAAAGATATATTTTAATTGGAAATGAGACGCTTAATCTGACGCAGTAAACTCCTAGTTAATAGGATTGTCAATTTTGGAGTTATATGAATGTTTCTTTGACGCAATTCCGTAATAGAGCATTTAAAGTTAATGACGTCATCAAGCCCGATTTTATACGAATTGTAACGCATTTTATAAGAAGTTTACACATGGTTTATGTTCATATTTCATATTATGTATATCCATGATGGGTAAGTATTACGGTGGCCCCCATCGACTAGTTTTAATATGTAATGGTAATATAAAAATTTTATGTCTAGAGACAGAAATTATAAACTGTGATAGTGAAATACAGTTGAAACTGGTTAACTTTAAAATTGTAGAAAATACTTTGTTTGAAAATATTGTTTATATAATTGCTAAATAAAACTAGTCGTTGGGGGCCACCGTAATACTTACCCATCATTGATATGCATAATGTAAAATATTAAAATAAAAATGTGTAAACTACTTATAAATTGCATTGCAATTTAAATAAAATCGTGGCTTGATGACGTCATAAACTTTAAAGGCTCGATTACTGAATTGCTTGAAAGGAACCTTCTTATAACTCCAAAAATAATAATCCTCTTAAATAGCAGTTTATTGCATCTGATTAAGCGTCAAATTTCCAATTAAAATATATCTTTGAAGTGAAATTTGGAAGAAATACAGGGTCATGAAAAATCGAAGAGTGTGGTAAATAGGATTCCAAATATCTCGACAACTAATTATCCGATCGACTTCATGCTTTATGCAAAATTTATGTTTTTTTATTGTTTTTTATATTCATTTCTTAAAATAAACAATTTCGAAAATTTTTATATACCTTTTATCAGAACGATTATTTCGAGAGTCCGAAAAAAATAGTTCCGGTTAATCGAGGTTATTGAAATGAAATAGGCTTCTTCCCATTATTACATACTAAGTACATACCAAATTGCAAGTCTCTATCTAAATTTTTGCGGGAGATAGAGCGTTTACAGACACACAGACGGACGGCAATTTTTTTTTTCTAAAAATATGTTTTTCGGAATCTCCAGTGTCTGAAACGTGTAAATCCGTCAAAAATTTTTTTTCGATTTTCAAAACGATTACAAGACTTACCCTATACTACGTATGATGGGTAAGTAAAAAAGGGCACTTTTCCATTAGAAAGTGTTTCCCGAATGCCGAGCTGCGACCTGGCACCCGGAAACGAAAAAGAAGTAATACAGCGTAAAAGAAGTCTCGAAACAGTGATGTTTCGTTTTCGGGTTCTAAATAATCGTATATATTATTTCTGTTGTCAACATCCCTTTTTCTAGGCAAATACAAAACGCAGAACGGTAAATGAGATACCATGTTAAAGGATTTTGGACAAGCTTCTGACATAGTACACTCACATTTCCTTAAAGCGTGCTATTTGATTAAAAATTACAGTTAATTAAAAATTAAATCAGCATTAATTTCATAAATGAAATGGAAGGTTTTTCTTAAATAAAAAAAACATTGATCGATTGAAGCAATGGTATTTCACAAGTAGACTATAATGTGTGCTTTGTTATTAAAATTAAAATTGTATTTTCTATATTATTCAATTTATTTTTCTTTGTCCTGTGTTTTCCCTGAAGCGAATCATCCCCTAATACAGTTAAAATCGTGGCATACGTAATAAAATAAATATAATAACGCATAATTACGTATGCCACGGGTAAAACACGATTGTTTTTTTTTTTTTCTCGCGCAAGTTTTTTAGTATCTTTGGTCAGTTTTTACTGGGTGGGATAAATGAGATGATTCTGATATTCTGACTTGACTAATGTTGTTTGCAGATATTTTTATCCTTAATTTTTCTTTAGAAGTTTAAACCTGCATCTAAGAAATATTAAATATTGCTAAAAAACACTAGACTGCAGTGCAAAATCCTTGCACGAGTCCACTGGTAAATATAGAAACCGACTGAAAGTCGTGCAGCGCTTAAAAATTAAACTATCAAGATTCCTTTTAAATTTGAAATATACATGTTATATAAAAAATTTATTTCCTTCGCATTTATTTCGCATTAGTCCTTTAAATTAATCTAACTTCTGACAGTATTTTCTTAATTCTTAATAATATTTATTCTTATTTAATGTCCTTTTAAAAGTATTTACCCGTATATTAATAATTATCTTATTCCAAATCTTATCGAATGTTTCTAAAAAGCCATTTTTTTTATTGTTATTATTCCATGCTCGGTTTCGCGCGTAGGTATTTTTTACTTCAAAATTAATGCGCGGCTACGAGAGGAATTCATTCCTGTTAGAGCTTCTCCGTCGCGCCTCATTCGCTGGGCTGGAGCTCGCCTCTCACTCATTGGTTTGTGCGCACGTGACGTCGTATTTCTGTTTCTCTACGCTCAGTGAACAAAACTCGCTTGCAACCTTTGAAGCGCGGATTTTTGACGTGTGTCCCGCGGTCTGTAAAAAGAGATATGCATAAATCACCGCGGTAGCCTTTCTTTTTCGTTAGCCTCGCTTTAAAGGCTCGATTACTGAATTGCTTGAAAGAAACCTCCTTATAACTCCAAAAATAATAATCCTCTTAAATAGCGGTTAATTGCATCTGATTAAGCGTCAAATTTCCAATTAAAATATATCTGTGAAGTGAAATTTGGATGAAATACAGGGTCATGAAAAATCGAAGAGTGTGGTAAATAGGATTCCAAATATCTCGGTAACTAATTATCCGATCGACTTCATGCTTTATGCAAAATTTATGTTTTTTTTAATTGTATTTTATATTCATTTCTTAAAATAAACAATTTCGAAAATTTTTATATACCTTTTATCAGAACGATTATTTCGAGAGTCCGAAAAAAATAGTTCCGGTTAATCGAGGTTATTGAAATGAAATAGGCTTCTTCCCATTATTACATACTAAGTACATACCAAATTGCAAGTCTCTATCTAAATTTTTGCGGGAGATAGAGCGTTTACAGACACACAGACGGACGGCAATTTTTTTTTCTAAAAATATGTTTTTCGGAATCTCCAGTGTCTGAAACGTGTAAATCCGTCAAAATTTTTTTTTCGATTTTCAAAACGATTACAAGACTTACCCTATACTACGTATGATGGGTAAGTAAAAAAGGGCACTTTTCCATTAGAAAGTGTTTCCCAAAATGCCGAGCTGCGACCTGGCACCCGGAAACGAAAAAGAAGTAATACAGCGTAAAAGAAGTCTCGAAACAGTGATGTTTCGTTTTCGGGTTCTATATAATCGTATATATTATTTCTGTTGTCAACATCCCTTTTTCTAGGCAAATACAAAACGCAGAACGGTAAATGAGATACCATATTAAAGGATTTTGGACAAGTTTCTGACATAGTATACTCACATTTCCTTAAAGCGTACTATTTGATTAAAAATTAAATCAGCATTAATTTCATAAATGAAATGGAAGGTTTTTCTTAAATAAAAAAAACATTGATCGATTGAAGCAATGGTATTTCACAAGTAGACTATAATGTATGCTTTGTTATTAAAATTTAAATTGTATTTTTTATATTATTCAATTTATTTTTCTTTGTCCTGTGTTTTCCCTGAAGCGAATCATCCCCTAATACAGTTAAAATCGTGGCATACGTAATAAAATAAATATAATAACGCATAATTACGTATGCCACGGGTAAAACACGATTGTTTTTTTTTTCTCGCGCAAGTTTTTTAGTATCTTTGGTCAGTTTTTACTGGGTGGGATAAATGAGATGATTCTGATATTCTGACTTGACTAATGTTGTTTGCAGATATTTTTATCGTTAATTTTTCTTTAGAAGTTTAAACCTGCATCTAAGAAATATTAAATATTGCTAAAAAATACTAGACTGCAGTGCAAAATCCTTGCACGAGTCCACTGGTAAATATAGAAACCGACTGAAAGTCGTGCAGCGCTTAAAAATTAAACTATCAAGATTCCTTTTAAATTTGAAATATACATGTTATATAAAAAAATTTATTTCCTTCGCATTTATTTCGCATTAGTCCTTTAAATTAATCTAACTTCTGACAGTATTTTCTTAATTCTTAATAATATTTATTCTTATTTAATGTCCTTTTAAAAGTATTTACCCATATATTAATAATTATCTTATTCCAAATCTTAATCTAAAATTTTAAGTTCATTCGTAACTTTTATCAGCTCTCCAATCTATAAAATTCCGAGAGACGCTTTCTCATTTCGAATGTTTTTAAAAAGCCATTTTTTTTATTGTTATTATTCCATGCTCGGTTTCGCGCGTAGGTATTTTTCACTTCAAAATTAATGCGCGGCTACGAGAGGAATTCATTCCTGTTAGAGCTTCTCCCTCGCGCCTCATTCGCTGGGCTGGAGCTCGCCTCTCACTCATTGGTTTGTGCGCACGTGACGTCGTATTTCTGTATCTCTACGCTCAGTGAACAAAACTCGCTTGCAACTTTTGAAGCGCGGATTTTTGACGTGTTTGGAAGTGTAAACAAATGGGTATCTGGTGTTGTAGTCTCGTAGAATTTTCATACAGTTCTTTAACATCTATTAAACGAGGTAGTGAGCCATCGTGAAGCCTAAGGGCTATAAGTTTATACCTGTGGGAACTGTTACTGCATCGCTCTTTTTCATAAATAAACTATTTGTCTGGAAATTGCCTGGTCTTTACTGGAGAAACTGTCCTGGTGTCTTTTCATTGTCTCACCTCTTTGCCATGATGGTTGATATCGACTGCAACCTTCTATATCTTTAACAAACTGTCATTTTCTCGTGGAATATTACATCTCGTGGTATCTCATCTTCGTACGCCACATACACACTGCATGTTAAAAGGTTTTCATAATTATTTTAATATTTTTGAAAGTGAAAATGATTTTTTATTGAAATATTTAAAGATTATATATGGCCTTTTAAATCGGTTTTACTTTAACCAAAGATATTATTGTCATTGCTAAAATAAGCGTAAAGCCTACGGAGTGAAAAATATCCCAATCCCTGAATCGAAACCGGAGACTCAAAATAGCCCTCTGACGCTCTACCACTGATCTACAAAGAACGATATCACAACTCCGCATCTCTCAATCTTATATATGTCGGACAGTCTGCAACCACAGCATAAGATAGAAACTGTCATCCAGAGCACACAAAAAATGTGGAAAATTTTAGACCTTTTTTTTTGTCCGACATATTTAAGAGTGAGATATGACGAGTTGAGATATCGTTCTTTGTAGCTCAGTGGTAAAGCCTCAGAACGCTATTCTAAGGTTCCGGGTTCGATTCCCGGCTGGGGGCATTTTTCATTCTATCGGCTTTACGCTCAGTTTAGCAATGAAAAGATCCATTTGTTTGTTACTCATTAGTTTCGGAGGAATTTCACTCAAGAAAAAATAATTAAAATTTACTTGGATATTATTGTCTATAACAATGGGCGTAAAACTTTAGTAGGCCGCAAACGACACCTTATGACAGTGAACGTGGGGAAAAAAAATTGGAAAACGCTACATTAGACGAACACCACTTCACGCCGAGTGCAAATCTTGTCGCGAAACAAAGACGCCATTCGTATTAAATTAAATTAAAAATTAACTATTCTATTAAATACATAGTGTACAAGTGTTTGTTTGTAAATTCGCAAAATAATAATAATATTTTATTATATAGTCTGTATAAAATTGATGATTTCATTTAACATTGCGGAATATATCTGATATATGTTTGTTACCATGCTAGTGGCGCTACACCCAGAAAAAAGTTTTGTTGAATCAACAAAAATTTGGTTGACCCAACAAAACTTTTTGTTTAAATATAGGTCAAAGGAAATTTTGTTTGAATCAACACAAATTTTTTTTTTTGCAATTCCAAAAAAAAATTTTGTATCGTCAGCAAAAAATGATTTGTTAATTCAAGTAAAATGGTTCAATTTTACTTGAATTTTGCTAAAACAGCCAAAATGTACTCAACAAAACATGTTTTGTAGTTTCAATCAATTCCTTTTTCTAGGTGTATATAAATTCAATATGTTATGATTCACAGAATATACAAAGACATTTTTGGATGCACAACAGGGGTATATAAATCTAACAGCTGTTAATATAAGGACAGATGCACAGTTTCTAGGCTCACAAACGTATACTATTCTATATTAATATGCACTAAAAATATAGAAACAAAAAATTACGAATATGAGAAACAGGAGAGCCGCTACATTAAGTGTTTCATCCCAGTCTTACCTTATGATCCATTTGAAACCGAATGGCTTATTTTAAGATTTTTGATACGAGTAAAATTTTAAGAATAATTAAACAATAGTTTTTGAATGTTTACAGATTAAGTAGTTTATCGGAATTAATTATAAGTAACATAATACTTTTGCAATATATTTTCGTAAGATCGTAAGAACCCTATAGAATGTGTCAAATATTTGCAGATAATTTTAATCTTTTTAAAAATATATGTATGATTAAGTGTGAATATTTGAAAAAAAGAAGAACATTATAATTATTTTTCATCTTCACTACTGTTACTACTCTACTGCTATTATTTCTACTATACTGCTTTTAATTTAATTTAATTTTATTATACTTTTTATCATTATTCTTTTGCTTGAGTTTACAAAGCTCCCACGTATTACATTAGTTAATATCTTGCACATAAATTAAAACTATTTTTTTTAAATAATTTTTAAAATAATTCTACATATTCATTTGGCCTCTGATAAAAAATATTTTGTCATGTTTAACAACATTTTATTTAAAAGTAATGCATATTATAGCCTTCATATGATTGTAAATATGCACAACGATTACAAATAACTTTTATTAAACCATATTGAACTCATATGTATCTTTTTTTTCTTTTAAAAAAAATTCCTAAACATAGCCTTTTCTCTTTTATGTTGAAAGTAAGGTTGTACCTTAAAAAAAATTACGACTAATAAATTTAATTTTTAAAAAGTATTTTCTCTAAAATACATTTTAAATGTTAATTGAATAGTTTATTATTAAAGAATATTCTATCATGTACTGACTTAAATAGAATTTTCATTTCTGTTTTGAAAATGTCCGAGAAAGAATGTATGAGAATAAGTAAATGTATGACGAAGAATATGTGATGAAGTAAATATATGAGAATTTTAGAATGGACAATATCTGCTGATCTGAGTTCGAGACAATAAAAACCATATGATCGGGGAAAACGAACCAACATGTTCCCGTTCTAAAACATTGGGAAATGATTTATATCTGTATGAATTTAAATTATTTTACAATTTGTCAAAGTTTTGTTCTGTGTATGGCTGTTCTAACAGTTCGATTAATTCATTTATATATATAAAAAAAGAATTTCTTTCCGTTTTTGCAAATATTAAAGGATAAAGTGACGTAATTTGGTTTACAATTAATAGACATATTTTATTAAACATCGGTTGGCGCAAATTTAGTTAATTTAATTTTTGTAACCTGGTGTTCTTGTACGCATGTGTAGCAAATTATTGTACTTGAATTTAGATATTTGACTCCATTTTCATATAACTGCTATTTTTAAAGGGAATTGTACAAACCATGTTTATATAATTTACAATGGAATATAAAAATTTGCTCCCATAACTGCTCTCATACGCTCGAAACAACATTGTTGCGAACATCGCTCGTGGTGATGTCATTTGGTAAATCACATTGTTTGGAAAAATAAGTAAAATCCAAAGCGTAAATAAACAAATATCATATATCACAAGTACAGTTAGTAATATTTTTACAGTTACATCTGCTAGTTTTTCTTCTAAATCACATGATGGGGAAGTGTGACGTCAAGCAGATATTGCCCATTTTTTCGAGAGAATAATCTGAACAAAATTATGTTTTACAAATTTATTAATATATATTTTTTTCTATTTCTTTTTCTACGTTATGCTAGTTTATTATTGGCGTATATTATATCAAAAAGTTATTTAAATACAATTTTGTTTCTCTTTTGAACTTTAAAAAATGCAAATGCGTCAAGATGAGTGTTTGCGAAAGTGACGAAACAATTCTAAGAAGATGTTGCTCCCACTTCTAATTTGAGATGCTCCATCACGTATCTTTATATGCAATATTTGGAATAATTCGTTTCTAGGTACACAGACTAAGTCTATATTAATATGCAATGAGAATATCAAGAGGTTTACTTCTAGCGATAGAAATCAAACTACGAATGTGAAAAGCAGGAGAGCCGCAATATTTCGCGCTTCATTCTATCTTTTCGTATGATTTGTTTAAAAGTGAAAAGTTTACTTTCAGCTTTCGAAACGTGTGAAACTATATGAATAAATAAATAATAATCTTTGAATGAAATTATGAATCGAAATATATCTTCGAATGAATAAGTATCGTTTTTTAAAGTGAATATTCAAAGACATTGCGTTACAAAGTTTTAATCATACTACTACTACTACAACTACTACTACTACTACAACTGCTACTACTGCTACTACTATTACTACTACTACTACTACTAATAATAATAATAATAATAATAATTATAACAACAATAATAATAATAATAATAATAGTAACAATAACAATAATAACAATAAAATTGATTATTAGTAT